>KV453878.1:0-72467 GCA_001661425.1 Ogataea arabinofermentans
TGGTGATTTTTGATAGGTTGTCTTTCAAAGTCTTCGACCTTGTTATTCGAATGTTTGGAGGGTTAATGGTACTCTTTTGCATAATTTTTTTTTTTTTGTTTGGAACGGGACTATTTGCTTATAAAGCGTGAATTCTTATTTTTTTAAGAATAATGGCAACTTGTCCGAGTGGTTAAGGAGAAAGATTAGAAATCTTTTGGGCTTTGCCCGCGCAGGTTCGAATCCTGCAGTTGTCGGCTTTATTTTTTTGATTTTTTTTTGTATCTGTTTTACATATCTTCTCTTCTTTGAATAAGATTTTAGGGCGATATGGTTTACAAGAAGTTAGACTTTACAAAAGGTTAGACCGGAATACCAGGAAGAGTCTTCATTTATACTTAGTAAACTTTCTGCTAGAAAGAAAAGAACGTTAGTCATTGAAAAATGGATAGTTTAGTAGTGTTGACTTTTTACAGAAGTATAAGCTTGATTAAAAAATAGTGCATCACGTTCGTGAAAATCAATTCTTTTTGTCTTTTGATCGTAATATATAGCTGTAGTTCAGGAGAAACGAAAAGAAGTTAAAATAGTTTTTCAGGCCCAAGAATTTGAGAAGGGTTCGTCTTTTCATCAATTGACATGATCTTTTTATGGCATCTTCCATATCATCTGTTTATTTTCCACAATTGACATTATTCATTTAAATGACATCTTCCAAGTCATCTGTTGATAAACCCTGTTCACCTTGCATGTTACTTGGAGCTTGAATACTAGGAACGAATTCCAAACCAATGTAAACTGCACCAATGACAAGCGTGATTAATGCCGCTAGCACTCTGAAAATTGAACCATGAAAGTTCAACAATGCAATAAGAATGTAAATTGCTCCTCTACCAAAGAATGAAAAGAATGAAGAAGCATAAGCGTACAATTGAGGTGGGATTTTGAACTCCAAATATCCAATCAAACCACCTAAACCAATTATGTACAAGCCTTGCAAGAAGTACGAGAAACCTTTAAATAGTTCCGTAACACCACATAAAACCTAATTGATGCTAAATTGTTAGTATGATTGTTGTCATTTATCTGTATGGTGAGGTGAAAAATTGAAAGTTAAAGTTACTCACTGAGACAACTGCAACAAAGAGATTGATACCCTTGAAAACGATACTGAAATCAGAGCCACTAGTATTCTCAAAATCAATTCCGTCCATATTTAAAGTATTCTATATTCTCTTATAGATACAAACTATGTCAGGAAGAAAAGTCTCTTTCATTATAAAAAATATATATAAGAAAACACGCTACGTATTTGGAGATTTAGATAGCGCACAGAGCAAATTCCATGTTCGTTTGCTTACGTGTGACGGATATCTATTTATCCCCACAACCTATAGATTGAAGATGATTACACCCTTACAAGTTAGTAGTTAGTAAGATAGCATGCTTCTACTTACTAGTATTGAATCTTATCGTATCATTATATTCTCTAGTGAGTATTTGGTGAGTAGTAACTTCAAACAAGCTCAGAAAGCCGATTGATTGGGTTATGTAAAATTTGTTTTCCGAGCAAAGGATGATATACTATTATAAAATTTGGCATGGCAAAATAAAAGGATGATGAAAGCATGTATATAAGGAACAAAAAAGTAAGACACCCCCGAGAAATTTCTTTGCAAGTCATAAAAATTGTGACTTGCAAGAGCCATCATCCTAACAAAAACGATATATCTTTATTAATAGTAGTAGTAATAATCAACTAATAAAAGGGGTGAGGGTGAATAAGACAACAACAACAAGAACATCAACAAAAATGAATAGAGAAAAAGAAAAAAAAAGAAAAACAAATATAGTATAAAATTTAAGAGGAGAGATAAAGAAGGAAGATTTGACAAGAAAAAAAATCAATAAACTAATAATGATAAAAAAATAGAAGATAAATTTAGCTCACTATAAATATAGATCATAAAGCAACAACAACGTAACACAAAAAACATTTATACAGAAATCAACACAGACAGGTTTCAAGACAATTATTCGTCATCAGCCTTTTCAGCAGATTTTTCAGGAGCTGGTTCATCTTGGCCAGCTTCTGACATATCAGAAGTCCACAAAGTTAGGTTATCTCTTAATAATTGCATGATCAAAGTGGAGTCCTTGTATGATTCTTCTGATAGGGTATCTAATTCAGCAATAGCATCGTCAAACGCTTGTTTAGCTAAATGACAAGCTCTGTCTGGAGAATTCAAAATTTCATAATAGAAGACGGAGAAGTTCAAGGCTAAACCTAATCTGATTGGATGAGTTGGTGGTAATTCAGTAACAGCAACTTCTGAAGCAGATTTATAAGCTTCTAATGATAAATCAGCAGCTTCCTTACGCTTTTCAGTGACAGCAAATTCAGCCAAGTATCTGTGGTAATCACCCTTCATCTTGTAGTAGAAGACCTTGGATTCACCGGATTGAGCAGTTGGAATCAAATGTTGAGTTAAAACTTCTAAAATATCATCACAAATGTTACTCAATTCAAGTTCAATCTTGGATCTGTATTCTCTTATAAGGTTGACTTGAGTTTCATTACCTTTGGCTTCTTCCTTTTGTTCAATTGATGAAACAATTCTCCATGATGCTCTTCTAGCACCAATGACATTTTTGTAAGCAACAGATAATAAATTTCTTTCTTCAACCGACAGTTCTTGACCAGATGAAGCAACAGCCTTCATGTTCTCAACCATTTCTTCATATCTTTCGGCTTGTTCAGCTAGTTTAGCTAAGTAAACGGAATCTTCACGGGCAGCTGGCATATTTGTTGTGATATATTGATCTAAATTAATTGATAATTGTTAGTATTTTATGTTGGCTTTTTTATATCCATATTCCAAGAATTTGAATCCTTCATTTAGTCTGCATTAAGAATATCACTGAGTTGTTGTGTACGTGTGTGTACATTCAAGATCACTCAAACGGGCAGCTGATTGATGGTTACGAGCCACTGGACGCGATCATACTTTATTCGCTAAGCTTCGATGGGGAGCGAGTGAGATCGTTAGAATTTCAGCATAAGCAAGTTGAACTAGGAATTTGGATGGGCGTGAACATTGACTAGTTAACTGTTCTGGTTTTGATAAAGTTCTTGTAAATATATATATATGAATTGATCAAGTTAATGATGTCAGTTGAGGAAAGAATCGGCGCAAGTAGGAATAACCGGCGCCATTCTGAAGAGGCACTGCGCTCTCGTCTCACTGCTAACAAGAAGTAAATTGATGGGATGCTGTCTAATATATTCAAGGCATATACATTGGATAATCGTTGGATTGGGTGTTATATAATGATTATTCAACGATTGTAATAATAATATATCATGTCAAGATTTGAATTGATGTGAAGTGAATGTCAAATTCGGAGGGGAACGATCCAATGTAATCAGCAAGAGGTGGCAAATGTTGCTGTACAGACGACTTGTATGGATATGTGGATCGATTGAAGATGGAAAATAGTGTATAAAAGTTGTTATGTACTTACTAATAACGATAGTTTATTTGGAGTGTATATACTATTGGAATATAGATACTGGAAAAGAAGGAGAGGAAGAAAAAACAACAAATAGGTGTTATAGCAGAGGGTGTATGTTTTCGTTTCCGTTGTGTTTGGGTGAGTCTCCTTTGCAACTCGCTGGCTCGCCCGCCCATTGAAAAAGGTGTACGGATGTTACATGGCCTGCTCTGCTCTGCTGAGCTGTGCTGAGCTGTGCTGTGCTGTCTGTTCTGCTTTACTTTGCGATGCTGGCTCGCTGGCCGGGTTGCGGTTAGCGGCGCCGGCTAACTGGTACTACGCGGTTTGTGTGTTTTTCTTTAACGGGCGCTGTAGGCAGGAGCTGTAGGCAGGCAAGCAGTTGGTGCGCGTCACTGTTGTCAGCTTTGCTGTTGATCTGGCCTCTGGCTATCAAGTAGCCACCATCGCGTGTCATGATAACAATTCACGAATCTGCTTACTTACTTCCGGTAATCGGTGTTTAGTAATCAGAAGGAGGGAAGGAGTTGATTGTACTTGAATGTGGGTACATACATGCAAATGGATTGCAGTTGTGATGTAAAATTTTCTCGTAGTAGTAGCTCTTCTTCCTCTTCAACACTATACGCAACTACGGTAGTAGCAGTTATCGCTTGTTATACTCTCTCTTCTTGAAATGAAATCTCTTTTAGCTTCTACTATATTCGTACAAATCTATACAATATTTTAATATATTCTATTACGTATGGATAACAAACTATGCAAACTAGATCAATAAAAGAAGAATCCATGAATTAACAACAACAAAAAGAAACATACATATACACTCACACATGAGCAGACACATACAGAGATATATTTTGTAAGGAAACGAAAACTATAGTACACTCAACACAAATAAAACACGCATAATGGAACTTTTTATGACTTTTTTCAAGTCTGTAGGTTTAGCACAACTTAATCCAATTGCATTTCAGTTTCGCCGGAGATGGTAGCATCACTACTAAATTCAATATTCATTGGTTGACATTCTTTAATCTTAATACCGAATCTAGCATCTTGAGTTAATTGAATCAATTCACTGATCCCTTGAGTGTATTGACCTGCCAATTGGAATTCAGAGTGAACCCAACTTGGTTTAGCAGTCTTTGATCCACCACTCAATCTGATTAGTTCATTAGAACCATTATTTAAAACAACTGTAGATAATTCTCTTGCAACTGGAACACTTTTAGATGATTTCAATAAAGTTTTCAATTTCAATGAAGTTAAACCTAATCTTGGTAATGGTAATTCTAAACCTGGTAAAACTGGATTTTCGGCATCAAAACCTTTGACACCTGTTGATGTAGCTGTATTTAAAACAATTGGTAGAGGTAAAAATCTAGCTCTCTGTATTGGTTTGGTTATCACTAAATGTCTGTTTGTTAATTCAGATAGACCTAATCTTGCTGTGATCATATCTTTGTGAATATCTTTCAATTGTTCTGAAATATCTTTTTTCAAGTTCATTGGGAAACTTGAAGAAACGTGAGATAATTTGAATGGATAAACTGATAAGTCTCTGTCAATAGCAGTCAACAATTTTCTTGAAGTTTTTAATTTCAATTGATGAGAAATAGCAACATCTCTCACAAAGACACTAGGTTTAGGGTTGAATGTTTCATTTGAATGGTTCTTACCTGTGATATTATCAACTGCTTGTAAAGTGATTAAACCAGGACCATCAACAGTTTGTGATGGTGCCATCTTTATATCAATCATATAAACTTCACCTGGAGAAACAACAAACTCATCACTTGGGATAGCTGAAACAGAACTAACTGAAGCATTCTTAGCTTTATCAAAAGTAACAATTTGTTGGTTATCTTTTTCATCAAATTTAGATGATTGTCTTAATAATCTTAATTCTTGATCAGCTTCAGACCAAACAACACCTTTGAATTCTCTTTCGGCAACAACACCTTCAGCTTGACCAGCTAAAAATCTCCTTATTCTTCTCACTTTAGAAGTTGGAACCACTGTACAGTTGAATGATTCAGCAATTGAATCAACAACGGATCTGATTAAAGAACCAGTGACTGAATTACCTGCATTTAAAGATTTTGGTAATTTTTCAGGTGTTAATGAAGCACCTAACAAAGCCAAAACGGTTTCAGAAGCAATATGAGCAGCACAAACAGCATCTGCTGGAGTACCTAATAATGGGCCTGTTGGTTTCAATGAACCATCTTCACTTTGAACACCAGGTGGATAGATAACTAATGTATGTGCAAGGTTTGAAGTATAACCATCAACATGACAACCAAGATTGATAGTGACGATATCACCAGCTTTGAAAGTGATGTTTGATTCTTCATCTAATTCTGGGGCATATCCAACAACAACATCGTTAACATCAATAGTCACTGGTTGAGCAATACCTTTTTCTTTCACTTGATTCTTATAGACATTTTTCAATGCTGATTTCATATAACTATCACCTAATAAACATAATTCAGCAGCTGAATATGGAGCATGCTTACCTAAATGATATGAGTCGTTGATCAATGAAGTCAAGTAGGTTAAACATGTTTGAGAAACTTGACCTGCTAGTCTATATTTATCTAAAACCGTAGGGTTTAAAACATTCTTTTCCCTTAATAGGATATTGGTATCTCTTTGTGAAACAGCTAATTCCATAATGAATGTTTATTTTCTTTTTTTTGATAACAAACTGGTATACTATTTATCAATCTTAATATGATAATTAGATAATCCAAGGTTACTAAAGATCAAGAATTACTCCTACTTACTATTAAAATCAGTTTACTCCTTACAAAGTACTTTTTAAAAAAATTTTCAGAAAAAAAAAAAAAAAAAAAAAAAAAAAATTTTCGTGCTACACACTACTTTTTCAAATCTTTTTAACTTGTGTAATTTGAAGCTTTACATCACTATCTTACGTAGTGTTTGCTATATTGCTGGTATGATAATAACGCTATTGATGTGAAGTAATAGTAGAAACGATTAAAAATAAGGTAGCAATGCTACTGAGTTTGTAAAAAGCAAAACAAAAAAATAAAGCCGACAACTGCAGGATTCGAACCTGCGCGGGCAAAGCCCAAAAGATTTCTAATCTTTCTCCTTAACCACTCGGACAAGTTGCCAATTTTTACAAANAAATTGGTCCGTAGCATGATACTCATGCAAAAGTAATCCGGAAAAAAATCAAGAAAGTTGCAAAAAAAATCAATCTTTAGGTAAGTAGATTATATATTTATATAAAATACATAGCTTCTATCGGGATGATTGCTCTATTAAATGGGCGAAGGATTTATCCTCATCGAGAATACAATTATTATTATTATTATTATTATCTTTTTGAATAAAATTACCTCTACCAGGGTCATTACCTCATTGATAGAACATAGGTTCTCTTAAGAAAAGTGCTTAGTATATACTCAGTTACTTTGGCATTCCAAAACCTCACGGCTAACCTTGCAGAAGGTTTTATTGTAGCGTAAACTCATCTCACTCAAAGTGATGTGCGATTGCCTCCCTATGAACCAGGGCTTATAAATGGGTATTCATGCATGATATCATTGTTATTGAATTGTAAATCTACTAAGGTCAATATGGAGTAGTTTGCTGTTGCGTTGTGGCTTATACTTTTCTTTCAGTGCATCCAAAATTGCAACTCAGAAAACGGGTACTGTGTTTGACAGCGATCATTTTTGGTTTCTTGTGATTTAATTTCCAAGTATTCACTTTTTTTACTTTGCCTGTACGTTTTAAGTGTTAAGCTTTGGATCTTTGCTATCTTATCTCAGCAGAGATAGCTGTTGATCGAAGTGCCCTGCTTCTCATTACATCATTGTAAGAGGATAACATAGAGGGTTCCGCCTCATGGATTGATTTGAGAGGCCCCCCCCCTTCTTCTTGTTAATAATCATGATAATAAATATATTCACAATGAGGGTGCATCAACCCTCGTCCATTTGAAAGAACAATGATTCTGATAATAACTATGTAGTCTATATAACTGTAAACCTTAATCGAATGGAGTGAAGTGGTTTTGTGGTTAGACAGTGAAACGGTCGTTATCCCTTTCTTTGCTGAATGGTTTTATCACCTTCAAGTCGGTACTTCATATTCAATTTTTTGAAGTAATCGTCATCTATCTGAAACTCTTCCCACTCCGTCAATGGAAATCCAACAATCACTTTTGTGGTGTCAAGAAATCAAGTCGTCGTGGCAGGTGAGTTGCTCTCCCCCTTTCTCCTATTTACGAAATGAAATACTGATTTGCAAAGAATCTCTTAGTGATCTAGAACTTTCTCGTTTAAATGATTATTATTACCATTATTATGATAGATTTATTGGTCTGCAAGTTCAAACCATTTGAATGTAAAAAAAATTTAGTAATAAGATTATTAGTTATTGTATTTTGGATGAGGTTGAAGCAACCTTAGGCCTTTCAATGAATCAATCACACTAATAGTCACTATGTATGCTATATAACTATGGAACTTACTTCCCCCTATCAATCAAAGAAAGGTCTTTTGGAGGGACTGTTTCAATTTGCTACTGGTTGGATCTTGAAGATGACTTTTTTAGATTGCTATGATGCTTTGAAATGATTATGTCGTCAACATTTACCAGAACCAAACAGTCTTCCTTCAAAAACAGGCAGGGGGCAAGTACCGAACAATTGAATCCTTGAGCAGTTAACTCGCCAGCTAATGTATCATACCAGATGGCAGGAGCTTGCTTCAAGCCATAAAGACTCTTGTTCAACTTCCATACTTTGTCTGTATCGTTAAAGCAGCCTTTAGGTGGTTCAAAGTAGATTGGATAATCTATCTTACCATTTAGAAAAGCATTTTTGGCATCCTTCTGTATCAATGTATAGTTGTTCAAAGCAGATATAGCCACAGGAATCTGAACGTGTCAAAACTGGATACAGGTGCAGAATTCTCAACATAGTTCTCACCTAATCGTTGAGTAAAACCTTTTGCAACTAATCTAGCCTTGAATCTCTCTGAGCCATCAAGTTCCTTTTTGACATCAAATACCCATCTCCCTTTGATAATGTTATCGTCATTATTCAAGCTCTTCTTCAGGTTCCCTCTTCTCAACATTGAATAATCTTTGTTCATTACAAATGTACTCAATTGACCGTTCCTCTTGTGGTTCTCCAAGATTCCCTTGGATTGTCCACATGCCCATCTGACGTCCATGGAGTTTAAGTTGACCCATTAGGTACATTCTCATAAAAGATTCAGGTTTGAGTTCCTTAATCATAAGGATACAATTCAGCTTAAAGTGTGACCTTGAGGAGATTTGGTTCATGTATTGAACAGGAGGGATCTTTGTAGTGTGTTGGTTCAAATAAGGTCACATAGAGTGAACAGCTGACCAGATATTTAGTCATCTAGAACTTCTCCAATCTGCATCAAATAACTCTAATCAGAGTAAGACTCCTAGTAGAGAGAGAGCTTGAAGCTATGAGATTGAGCTTTGCACCACATTAACAGCTAAACAAATCCATACAGCTAGATAGCAATCATCCAAATAAATTTCTTTTCACTTTATTTGCTACGCTTAGCACAGTTAGCACCATCAGCACAGTTGGTCGAATCAACATTGTGGAGAAAAGTTCTAATCATTCGTATTGTATAATACAATCCTACCGTCTTTATAAGCAATAAAGAGCCAATTCCGATCATAGTTAATCTCATCTCTCTTTTTAATAATATTCTTACTCATCCCATTATTAAATATCAAATTATTATCATTTTTCAAACCTTGATGATTTTTTTGAATCTTTGTAAAATTTAAAATGGATGCACGTTGAGCTAATGATTCATCAATTGTTTCAGTAATATCAGATTCACTTGTTGCTGTTGGATTAATCGATGGAGTAATGGAAGGAACCAGTTTCTTTAATTTGAACAAGAATTTCAATACTTTTTCTTCATCATATTTGTAAAAACGGGCATATCCATCCCATGTTATGAAACCAACCATAATATTCCTCACTTTAATATCTGAAACACCCTTATGTTTCAACTTGAATACTTTCACTTTGGAAGTAACGTCCAATATACCATAATTCAAATCATCGAACACGATCATATCAGACGAAGAACTACTGATTAATCTATCATTGAATTGGTCATATGTTAACGATATAATGGGATTAGGATAATGTTTAGCACAAATACTGAAAATTCCAATCTTTTCGTTATCTGGTGTAAGAGAATATGTGATAACATGACCACTCTCGTAACCTACGCTAAACTTTGTGTTTGAAACCCAAACGATTTTCATAATGATACCGAGATCTTTAGATTGACCACCACCGACACTACCATTCGTATCTTCTTCATTCTTGATATGGTCAACTTTCACATCCAACCCATCCCTTTGAATGATTTCCATAGGACATACACTTTTAAATAAACGTTTCAAACCTCCATCAATTGCAATTTGGTGTTCATCAATTGATATCCTATAGATATCCAACTTGTTGGAATCTTGTGTGCTGGGAGTAACAACAATTCCATCCCATTGAATATCAACATTGGAGAAATTCATCATATTAACAGGCATACGGAATATAACTTTTGGCATAGGCCATTTAGACATATTTTCACCATCTGAAAATAATTTCCTTTGAAGAGGACATGAATTTCTAAACGTTACCGAAGTTGAATTCAACTTTATTAAAGTGAAGAGATCCCATATCACCAATTCACCATCTTTCCCATGTGTTAGTATTTTACCATACCATTTATGATCTATAACAGGCTGGTTTGCATCTAGGTCACTGTTGAAATTTGATTTCAACCATGTCAAACCTAGTTGTTTCAAAGTGAGGATATTCCCATTATGACCTTTCCAGGAACCTATTGGTCTCTTTGTAGTGATATCCCACCATATGATCCATCCTGACTCATCAACAGATATCAAAGTGGGTGTCATCAATTGAAATAGTTTGTCCGATGTAGTATCTCGATAAGATACAGTTGAAGGTAAATAAATCACTTCTATCAAAGATACTGGAGCACGATGCCCTCGAAGTGTTCCAATCATATTACTCAATCTTTTGGTTGGTTTTGAATGTAGTTGATCATTCAACAAGATATCCTCGTTTTGATTTTCTGAATTGTTACCACCGTTCTTTGCACTGATTGTTGATACCGGTGAGGACTCTGAATTGTAAGTTATGTGCATCATTGTGAAGAGAAGAAGAGTGGATATATATACATGGATGATGTGCAACAACAGATAGAAATGCTTCTCGGAATCACTGAGTTGATCAAACGATTCAGTGATATATAGATCATTCTGTTCAACGGTTGTTCAAACGGTAATAATGATTGAAATTTAAATTTGAGCCTTCCAGTAACTACGCGTCGATCGACCTGAAAAATTATGAAAATTCGGGGTTTCAAATCAGGCACATTTGTGCTTTAAAGAAAGATATGTTTGATAATGATGATAGCTGTGAGTTGGAGTGGTTGATTTGTAAGTCCGTATGGTGTATGTCTTCCTGCTATAGCTCAATTGAAAGCTAAATTAACGTGAAGCTGAATAACATGCCAGTTGAGTCAAATTAGCTCGTGTGATCAAGCCAACAGTTACAATTACTATGATACATTTTCTTTGACAAGATTAATTCTATAAATACACGGTATAACAAGCCGAAACAAGATAAATGAAAAGAAGACAGACAAAATAATCTAGAAATGAATATATTTCAATAGCAAAAGTTCGAATATTGAATTCACATACCAATATTAAACTTTCTCAATTGTTCTAAAGCAATAAAAGTTAAGATGGTATGAGGACCCAATCTAATGAAAGAAGGTGTCCAACCTCTAAACATGAAACCAACACCTTCATTTTTAACAGCATTCATTAAAATTGAAACAGCACCTTGATTTGAATTAGAACTATTCATAATACGAGTCTTAACAACATCAGCAGGTGAACAAACAGTAGTAGCAACCAAACCTGCGAATAAAGAAGATGTGAAATGTGTAGTTTTAGTCTTTGGATCGAATCCTAAATTATCAACAAGGAAAGCTTTAGCAACATCATATGAAACAACTTGAGAAGCAGTCATCAAGACACCTCTAACTAAATTAGGACCAATACCTCTAAATAAAGCACTAATACCTTCATCTTTGATGACTCTATAACAACCATCTAAAGCATGTTTATAATGTCTTTGTTGATCAATAGGTAAAGATTTATCGTTTTGCATTCTAATATTAACAATATCTGAAGGATTACCAACTAATCCACCAACAGCACCAGCAACCATTGAACATGATAATAACATCAAAGTACCTGCAGGTTTAGATGGATCACTATTAACTTTTTCTTTTAAAGCTTCATAAACACCAAATCTAGCAGTTGAATAAGTAGCTTGTCTCATGATTGATGCAGATAAACCTGAATAAACAGCTAAAATACCTTCATTTTTAACAATTTTAGCAGCCATTGAAACTAAATTATCACCTGGAGAAGCAGCTGTTTGTAAACGAACTTTAGCTAAATCTAATGGATGTGTGAATAAACATGCAAAAATGGAAGCTGCACCACCATACCAAAATGGATATGATTTTGGTTTTTGTGGAGTTGATATATCTGAAACTATTTTTTCAGTTGTTGTTGTTGTGGATGCGGTACTCATTTCAAGAAAATAAATATGATGATAATATAAGTAAGGTGTTTAATGCAAAAGAGTTAATTGATATGAATATATGAATTAAAATAAATAAAAGTGAATAAAATTGAATATTGTATTAGATTAGATTGTATATATCACCATTGAACAGTAGTAAAGAAGGGTTCAATTCAATTTCGAGTCAGTAAGATTAGAATGGAACAAGACAACTCTAAGTATGGATATAGATATATATAAGTACAAAATAGTTCAAGATCTATACATCTAGAGGAAAAAACATTCAAAATTAATAAAACAATATCGGAGAAATACAAGCAATTAATACAATCAAACAATGAAAATTGAAGAAATAAAAATTCCGATTTTTTTTTTCTTTCTTTTTTTCAAGATTTGCTTACTATTCTCGGGAGTTTGATAGGTTTAGTATGGGTTGTCGTGGTTGTAGAAGTGTTATTTGCATCTATTAACATGATTTGAATTATAACAATTAGATAATCAGTTAATTAGTGTATTATCGAATCAATCACTCAGTCATCAAATCTGTTAATCATTGAATCAATCAAACAGTAAGATCTCGTTCGGAGTGTTAAACTCCTTCTTTAACAAATCTCTGTGGTATCAGCCACAGTACTTCACAAGCCACGTTGAGGGATATTCTCCACTTCTTGTTTTCATTACTTTATCTATACTAATATGTTACAATTGATTAGTTGACATTACTTGTCTCTTATACACCATTAATCGATTAAATCAATTATCTTAACTCTTACATCTGACTTTGTGGTCTTCAATTCCTAACTTCCCTCCCTCATCAAATCTCTAATCCCTACCTTCAGCTAGCAATCAGCACTATATCAAGGTGTGGCGGTGTCTAGTAGAAAGTCCGATTTTTCCAAAGCCTCACCCGAATTTCTACGTGGGCAAGTGGGGATAATTCATACGATTTTGCAATGCACACGATCAGTATATTTATCCGTGGCGGTGTTTTATCTTGTATTGTGGCGCACTTTTAGATCTAAGATGTGGCGGTGGTTTTTTTTTGACCCTAGCGGCTCATATGTAGATGCATGAATATGTCTCTATGTGATTAAGGAATAATACTACATTTGAAGTTATCTATATATTCTCCGACTATAATCGATTATATAGATAAGGTTATCACTCAATTCGCACTTTCAAAGATTACATGAAATAAATCTATAACTTCAGTGGATATTGATACATTATTGTAATTCTAGTCAAGAATTTGTTGGTTTAACTATAAAAACGTCTTCCATTTGAACCATGGAGAAAGAGCTTGAGAATACCGATATAAATTGTGACTTTCTCTCGCCCTTCTCCTTCTTTTTCCTTCCCTGCTTTTTCTTCTGCACAACTTTAATGATTTCTTTCTTTGGTTTGATGAACCGTATTCTTGAAGACACCGAACCCCCACCAAGTCGCTTCACAGACACTTTTGATACAGTTGGTTCGAAGATGACCTTACTCTGCACTACTACCGAACCAGGCTCTATCATTTGTCTTGCATTAAGAGTTGAAGAGAACTCGCCACTCGCTGATGTATCTTTCTTTTCACTACTGTGTTCACTCTCAGCAGTATTCTTTTCAAAGTCCATCTCTTCCTGGCTATCTCCAAAAATATTATTTGATTCACCTGACGTCTTCTTCTCACTTGTAGCCAAAGCGAAATACATTGACTCGTGGTATATAGCTTCCTCAGATTCAAGATAGGCAAAATAGTGCTCTACCGACTCAGTTCTCTGCGACCATATCTAAAATTATTCTTGTTAGTATAATTATAGGGACTCACTAAGTATATAATATAAATCATGCCATGGGTAACATCTACTTACTGCTGATGCAAGTTTGGATATTTGTTTCAAGGATTTTCGATCTTCCTCGTGTTTCAAGATACCATTCAAAATGCTTCGAAAAACCACAAACCTATTACTGGGCTTTCTCAGCTTTTTTTGCAATTCAGATTTTTTGATTTCTCTCACCTTTTGTTTATCTGCAATGTTGCCTGCCGAAATAACCTCAGCAAACTCAATTTGGCTTCCAAGCACTGAAAGTTTGCCCCTACTCTGGGAGTCACTATGATGGTGTTTGATGGTGTTGCCATCAACAGGCGTTTTTGGCTCGGCCATAAAGGTGAACATTTGATCAATCAGTTGGTGTGGTTATGAGGTGTTTTTATTTCAATTACAGCTCAACCTTGTAGGCTATCAAAATCAAAAGGAAAGAGTGTCAGCTGGAGAGAAGATCGTCAGACAGTTGTTCAATGCTTAACTCTTCATTCAACCTGATTAGAGGTATATAAAGGAGATGTAAATACTGTTGATATATATCTTTTGGCTGATGGCTGAATATGGATTTAATTCTGGTGACATATGTTTCAGATTATGGCTGCCGCAAGCAAGATGCCCAATTTGTATTATTTATCTATATAGTTAGCTTGTACACTACCCTATTTTGCTTCACATCTCCCACATCTCCCACAACTCCCACATCTTAGAGTTTAAACTTCAATGTTTTTCAATGATTAATGAATGGACCATAGAGCTCTCTCGTGGTTTATTAGCATTCGCTAGAATAATTGCAACTGAAAAATTGGGAAGAGGGTTCAGTGAATAGGACAATTCTACTATTGCCCCACTGCACATCAACTTTTATCAACCATCTCCGCTCTATACGTATTCGCGCATGAAGACGACGTCAGAGGCAAAAATGCGTATTATTCTCGACTTGTCATAAAATAGTGCAGAAAAATCTAATCATTCGCTCAAAACTTCATCTTGTTGTTTCAGATTGATAAACACTTGAATATCATTGCATCGGGACCATATTGTTCAGCATTTTGTGTTAGACTTCAAAGTAATGAATGCTCATTCTTTTTTTTTAAATTAACGAACTTTGATGCCTCTATAAGTAAAGAAATAAACATATCAGATTATAATCACGATGGAATCAATAGATACTGTTCTAGGATCGATATTCACCATTTGCCAACTAACGGAACCATTAAAGCACAAATCCAACTCAAATTCTTCAGCACCCCTCCCTGAAGGCATAATCAGATCATATTCGCTGAAGGAAGCTCCTTTTTTGCCTATCCACATAAGTGCATCATTAAATGAGCTAATAGCATCACTTCAAGAGTCATTGGAATCTGAGTTCCGTGTCTTGCTTGAAAATCATCGCCCTGATTCTGACTTTAGGTCGGTGTACAAGCTCTATGAAAGTATTTTGAACCAAAGCTACATGGACAAGAAAAATGTGTTTGACTTACCAACAGAAGATGAAGAGTTACTGGATAGTATACTATCTTTTGAGGAGACAATCGATTCGTTCAAGCTTGAGTACGATTTTGCTTCTTTCTCCTCAGCTTCACCTCTTGATACGGAGATAGCTTCAACTAAGTTCAATTTTCAAGAGCTTTGTAACGAACCAAGTTTTAAACTCATGGATGGAGACCCTGACAATAAAACATCCCGTACTAGTGCACGTAGGGAGTCACATTCAGAGTCGCAAAAGAAACGGAAAATGATCTCAAAGGAAGCAAAAGCCCTTTTAGAATCAGTTTTTCGAGTTAAAACATCTCTCAACTCCAAAGAAAGAAAAATTTTAGCGGACAAATGCAATTTAAGTCCTATGCAGGTTCGGGTGTGGTTCACCAACAAAAGAGCGAGAAACAAGGAATCTATAGCTTCTAACGAAAGCGATGATCATTAGAAGTGAGCAGCTGGCTGTATTATGAGTAGTATGATTATTTATTTGTTATTCTACGTATATCCTTAGTTTTATATTCGAATTTAAAATCTTCTTAACGACTGAGAACGAGTATGCGGCTTACAACCTATATCTTCAAATGCTATATACCCAAACCTTAGTTTGTGGGGTAAACCAAACTCGCAATACGTAGCAGGCATGAAAAAATCTGAATGATACCAAACAGATTACTCATCATCATCATCATCTCTATAACTAAACTTTCTAATTTCTCCTAAACGTTTTCTGGCACCCATCAAAGCATTCTCTAATTTCAAAATTTCAACCTGTTGTTCCATTTCAGCAGTTTTATTTTCATGTATAGATAGTCTTGAATAATCAACTTCATCCAGATCATCTTTCTTTGAAATCAATTCACCAACTTTAGTAACTAATTGTTTACATGCTAAATTAACCTTTTTAGAAGCAATTTCTAAATTATCTTGAGTCTTTGACATCAATTGAGATTTCACTCTTGCTGATGAAACCAATTGTGCAGTTGTAGCAGCAACTTCATTAGATGCAACAATCAATTCCTCACTTGAATTCGTACCTGATAAGACACCATCAGCAATTCTAATCAAGATACCTGTAGATTGAGCGATTTGCTTAGATGCAGAAATTAAACCTTCAGTCCATTTATTATTTTTCTTATAGAAAGATGCTTTTGAATTGGCACCTCTACCATTATTAACAATTTCTTCTTGTGAGTCAATTGAAGCACTAATCAATAACTTAATGGCGGTGATTATAGCTAATGCTGAACCTAAGATTGATTTATTTATCTCCATATCTATATCTGAAAGTTTTGGATCTGCTGGTTTTGACATCAATTTATTCAAATGTTCAGAAGCCAAATCAACTGCTTTTGTAGCATTTGCCATTTCATGATCAACTAATTCACTAATTTCCATATTTGATTTATCAAGATTGATTTTTTGATTTGGTGCTTTTATAGATTCAACAAATTGTAATAAAGTTTGTAAAATTTCTTGAACATCTAAATTACCATTTATGACTGTATCAGTTTTTTCTTCATCACTTAATGATTTCAAATTCTCACTAAATAGTGATTCTAAGAAAACTTGTGAAATTTCAGCTAAGTTTCTAGCTGTATCAATTAAATCATCTTGGAAATCATCTATTTTTGCTAATCTTGTTAAACCTTTTGTGTTTAATAAGATGTCTGAGATTGAAGTTGTGAAATATGTGATGGTTTCAATGACTGCGATTTGATCACCATTTGGACCATCAGCAATATAATTATTGAAACTTGTACCGAAATCAGTTGATAGATTGGAAGATTTTTCAATCAAAGTTGCAATGTATTCAGGTGATGAATTCAAATTACCAGCTTGCATTGGTGAATCCAATTCAAAGATTGAATCTTGAATTCTACTAATTCCCGACTTCAAGATAGCATCGATCAAGTTTGATAATTTGACTAAATGGGCAGATAAAACTTCATCAATTTGTTCATCCATAGCAGCATCATTTTCCTTTTGTTGATTTGCTAAATCATTTATTGTTTCTTCCATCGTTTGATGCATGATTTCCAATTCTCTTTCTCTTTCATTTAATCTTGCTTCAAGATCGGAAATTCTATTTGGATCAGAGATAGTCATTGATCTTTGCAATTGAGATTTCAACTCATCCATTTCCTTATTGTGTTGAGAAAAGATTGATGACAAATTGGAAGATTGAGCTCTTTCAGTTGTAGCCAATTTATCTTCAAGGGTTCTAATTTCAGCTTCCATTTTTTCAATCTCATTTTTAGAACCACCTCTTAATCTATCCAATTCAAGTCTAGCTCTATCTCTTTCTCTAATCAAGTCAGCCAATTCTATATTTTTGGATTTCAAATCTTTTTCCATCTTTTCACGTTTTTCAACAGCTTCTTGAGCAGAAGATGCCTTTTGTTGAACTTTCTTAAATTTGGCCAATAAACCTAAATGTTCTTGTCTTAATTGACTATATAATTTAGCTAATGATTCATATTTTGATTTCCAATAAGAAACTTCTTCTTGTAAATAATTCATTTGTTCTTCTTTAGACATCAATTGTTGTTGAGCAGATTCAACAGTTGTACCTAATTCATTTTCTAAAGCTTTCACTTTTTGATCGTATTGTTCCAACATCAATTGATCTCTATCATATTGACCTCTCAAAGCCAACATATCTCTTTCTAGTTCAGCAACTCTACCTTGAGCTTGACGTTGCATTTGGTCAGCCATCAATTGTTGTTGAGCGAGCTGTTGCGCTTCAGCTTGCTGTCTTTGTTGATCTTCCCAATATTGTTGTTGTTGCTGTTGCATTTGTTGCTGTTGTAACAATTGCGCTTGTTGTTGTTGTTGCAACTGTTGTTGTTGTAATTCATATTCTCTTTGTTGTTGAGCATATGTATCCCTCACCATACCAGTAGGTTGTGAGATCATCGATTGAGGAACTTCCTCCTGTTCAACAGATCTAGTTGATGGAGTTGAAGAAGGAACTGGTCTTGGAGGTAATTCAACACTATTCCCATTTCCATTTCCATTGGTGTCAGAATCCTCAATCATCAAATTTGGAGGGTTGACTGAGATTTTTGGAATAGTAATCAAAGTAGTTAAATAACGAATTGATGAACAGTCAGCATAAAACTCATATAGTCTTCTATATTGATCATAAAATCTATCCCTTAATGGTTGCAAAACTTCATCTGACTCGGCTGATCTATGCATTGCTCTTAACATGGAAACTAAAAACTTGTGAATACCATAAGATTCGGCAACCAATGGGACTAAAGCACTGACAACACATTCTGAGCCTTTAGAACGGTGAATGGATGCAAAAATAAGTCTTTGGAAATCATCAAGTGCATCTTGTAATCCTAATAAATCTAAGATAGCTTCATATCCTTCATTAGGATCACTCACTACTTTGAGGGAAACGTATTCTTCATATTCAAATGTACCATTGAAACCACGATGATCATGATGGAAATGTAACTTTTTGATAATATAACTAACATATTCTCTAATCAGTCTTCCATAATTTTTCATACCATCACCAGGGAAAGTTCTACCTAAACTTTCAATCCATGGTATGTTTCTATAACCACCAACTAAAGATGAAGGATGTCCTTCTTGTAAAACTTTATGAATGACAATCAAAGATTTGAACATTTGAATCTCATCGGATTGAATTGGGAGTAATTTCATAGCTTCCCAAAAGGCTTTGGAGGCTTTATGATCCCAAGTATAGACAATACAACCTCTAACATGCTTTCTCTTAGGAGCACTTTCTTCACCAGAACAAGCTTTTCTAACACTTGCTTGCAAGTCTTGTTCAGTACGAGATGTCGAACTAAACATGTTTTGTGATTTAAACCAGTATATATATCAAGTAACGAGGGTAGCTTAATCCAATGCGCTCGTTGTTTGATTTGTACAATGACTTTGAAATCTAACCAAATATAATCAATTGAGGTATGAAAAGGTTGAAATCTTGAATTGATACTACTAATGAGGTTGTTTATGTACCAATTTACAACAAAATCAAGGCTTATCACTAACAATCAAACGACAAAAAACTATGGGGTCCCGGTACATAAACAGGTTGCTTCGGCACAGCTGGCTTTTCGAGTTTTGTAGTTTACTGAATTTGGAAAGTGGCTTTCACCGCACGCAGCACGCAGCACGCAGCACGCGGCTGCCCGGTGGCTGTTTGGCTGTTTCCCCGGTGGCTTTGGTAGTGATCTGTGCTACAAGATAGCTGACAGTGTAGACCTACTCAGTATATTTACAGTCGTAAATACACCTTAGTTCATATATATATATATATATATATATTTTTTTATCTCCTTGTAACACAACATACACACAAGCTACCACCCACCCATACAAACTCCGCCACATCGGCATAACCGTCGCGCACAAAAAGACAAAAAAACCAGAAAAAACGTAACGCCGATCGACGCGTCGATTACAAATAATCAAATCGTCGCCACAAACACAATTTTTTTTTCTTTAGAAAAGCTCTAATTAATCGAAACAAAAGCAACTTGAAGGTAATCACTGCTCACAACGTTTCCTTTTATTCTTTTCTTTTGAAGCCACCGCATTCTGCACTTTTTTAATTAACTCTATCTTAAGTTAATATATCATCCACCAAGACTATTATATGAGTTCTATTGAAAACCTAAAATCATTTGGTAAGTTGTTGCCATCTGTTCCGTGAATTTGAATCACGAGCTAACTAAACCAAACCAAAACGGATAAGGATTATCTGTTATATATATATATAACACTTTTTTTACTAACAAAAAACCATGCTTTTTGCTTATTGTTCATTGATATAGATCCATTCGCCGATACTGGTGACGCTGAAACTCAACCAACTAATTATATCCATATCCGTATTCAACAAAGAAATGGTAGAAAAACTTTAACTACTGTTCAAGGTGTCCCAGCTGAATATGACTTGAAGAAAATTTTAAAAGTTTTAAAGAAAGATTTTGCCTGTAATGGTAATATTGTCAAGGAGGAAGACTTTGGTCAAGTCATCCAACTACAAGGTGATCAAAGATTAAAAGTTATGGAATTCTTAACTCAACAACTTGGTTTACAAAAGAAGAACATCAAGATTCACGGTTTCTAAACTTATTATTTCTATATGTTTTGAGTGATATCAATTATTGTATATCAACTGTGTTTCCTTTTATTTGTTGTTCTTTTTATCTTTTGTTATTTTTGTTGTTTGTTTGTTTGTTAGTTTGCTTGCCAGATTGATAGAGATTTCATCAGCTGCTTACTATTATGATAGTGACATGAAACTGATCATATATTCGATGATAGGTATATAGATCTTATCTATATATTATTGGATAGTTCAGGGTCTCTTTGTACTATGATTCATTACTTCTCTTCAAGCTCTTCGATTTTGATGGTGCAATTAGATTGTATCGTATGACCAAATTTATTCAAATCAAGAGTTTAGGAGTATACTGAGTCTTTGATTGAAGAAGCTAGGAAAATCTTTCATTTGATTTTCTTAGTCAATTTGATCCATTCATTATTCCGTCATCGTCATATCCATATTAATGCACTTTTACTATTTTATTATTTTATTCTAACCTTTTATGCTTTATTTTTCTGTTTTTTTTCATAACTAATTATCTAGCTTAATCCGGAATTTAATCAAATTTCTTGATCCCATTTCAACTTAGTAGTACTATATATCGCTTGATGGTCAATTGTGACATCATCTATCTGTTAACCGTAACGGCTGAAATTTCAAGATTGAAAAACGGCTTTCATGCGGATAAGCATATAAATATTTTTTTCTCCATGATATTTGCCTTTTTAGCCTTTTTAGCTTTTTTCAATCTGTATACCTTTTCCTTAAGCCATATCAATACTATCAGAAACAGTTTTATAAATCCACACAGACGCATACATACATACCAATATCACATCTAATCAAACAACATGCCGTCGGACTTGAATTTGAAGAAATCATGGAATCCAAAGTTGATGAAAAATAGAGAAAAAGTGTGGTTAAAAGAACAAGAAGTTTTACAAGAATACAAGAAAATCAAAGAAAGAGAACAAGAAATCAATGATATAAATAGTAAGAATGAATTACTTGCATTGACTAAAGGTGGTGATCCTAAAGAGTATAAAGATTACAAAACAAGCTGGATGTACGATGATAAACCTCAACAGGGCAATACTACCTCCACAACCAACCCTACTTCTTCAACTACTGGTAAATCAGACCCAAATGAAGATTTCCTACTTGGGAAGAGAAGGTTGGATGATTTGTTAATCAAGGGTACTAATCAAGAAAGTAAGAGAGATTTAAAACAAGTAAGTAGATTGGATCAAGTGCTAAGCGTAGGTGAGAAAAACCCACGTAATGAGACAACAAAAGAGACTCAAGAGGGGGAGGAGGGAATTCTTCAAAGGACAAACGAGTATGAATTACCCGATAAGAGTGATCCAATGTATGAATTCAAAGTACAAGAACTCAAAAGGAAACAAATGGTTGAAAGACAGAAAATGATGAATGATAATAAATATACTAGAGATGACAGAAGTCGAAGTTCACATAGAAGTAGCTCTTCGCATGACAGACCTTCTCATCACAGTAGTCGACATGAATCCTCGGATAGACATTCACATGAACATAGACACAGACACAGACATAGCGATAAAGATAGACATAGTCATAGTGATCGCCATAGACACAGACACTCATCACACTCCGAATCAGGATCACCTGACCATAAAGAGAGGAGTAGACGTACAAATGATGAAGAAAAAAGAGGTGAAGATGATAGAAGACATGATTACAGAGAGTCAACAACTCGTGCGCACAGAGATGACAGGTATTACAGAGATAGAAGATAGCTTCATATATATATAAATCTATATAGTTAAACATGATGAATAGCTTGATAGATAGATAATAAATACGGGTCGATCGACGCAGAAATGAAAAATCAGGGCACCGTCTCTCTGATGGTTAGTTACCCTGTCCTTTTCTCATCCCAGTCCCAAAGAGTAGTGCAGTGAGATCCCTTCACATAAGGAATTCAACTATCTCTATAATCTCCACCTGAACGAAACTGATTAGAATACACTTTCCATCTAGGTCATAACCATCTAGAGCAGTTTGAAAAACACCAGTATTGCTAGTCGGTACTTATACCCCTTACACACATTAGCATTTAAACTGTCCGAGACAAAATAATTATCATTTTTTCACATAATTTCACATATACTCTACAACGATGAATACCATTAAAGCTGGTGTGTCCAGTATCAGAAGTGGATCTCAAGCACGTTCAAATAGATCCAACAGATCCAGAAGTAGATCTGCAATGAGATCAGGCAGAAGTTCAATGTCTGCTGGATCTCGTTCAAGATCTGGATCTAATAGAATGTCAACTGGATCTAGAAATTCAGATATCTCTGGACATCTTTCATTTGAAGGTTTACAAAATACAGGAGATGTTTACGCTTTCAATGATCCTGAACAAAGAAATGAAGGTAAAGAATTAGCTAAATCATTTTGGAAAAAATTCTCTGATAATGTTTGGAATAATGATAATACTTGGGTTAAAGCATTCTTGATTGTTTCATGTTTCGCTACTCTTGTCATATTAGCCATCGAATGTGCTATCTTTGGTTTGTTCATGGTTAGATTCGATTATGATATAGGTAAAAATGATATTTTCAATCCAATCAATGCTATCTATGGATTTTACAGATACTATTTAAAACAAAAAAGACGTGCTATGGCTGCTTATTTGGCATTATATATCTATGCAGAAGTTTATCAAGCTTTCATGACACTTGTTGTTCTATACACTAGAAATGTTTTCCATTTAACTTCATGTATCTTATTTCTTATTGCTATGGCTATTTATTCAGGTATCGAATACAATGAATTGGAAAATACAATCACCAATATTAACGCATATTCCAAATTATTTGAAACTGCAACTAGTACATTCAATGAACATACAGGTAATGCATCAAGTGCAATCAACGGTCTATCAATTGTTGTTATTGTCATTTCAGCTTTGTCTTGTTTAATATTGGCATTTATTGGTTATAAGTTGAGAAGTAGTTTCAAGCAAACTGCTGGTGAAACCATTGGTAACAACAACAAGTTGATTACAGCTAACGTTATTTTCAACTTCCATAGAGATGCTTTATTATTAGCATTCTTCTTCTGTCCTGGTTTCTTCTTACAAGCTATTATTATTGCTCCTGATAAGTCCGATGCAGAATTTGGTTTAAGTATTGCTGGTCTCGTGCTATCATTTATTGTTATTTTAACATCCGATTTCTATGCTTCTAGAGAAATGAAATTAGGAACCATATTTTCTAATGCATGGTTTGTTCTTGGCTTAGCTTTGATCATTGTTAAATTAGTTAGAATTTACACTAGATACTCAGATGAAGACTTACCAGGTCGTCAATCTGTTGTTGCATTTGGTGTCATTACTGCACTTTTGTTAGTCGGTTTAATTATCTTATCCTCTCTAGTTGTCAAGAATTTCGGTTTGGGTCTATACCAAATCTATTCTAGAAACTACAACTGGTTATCAAAGGCTAAAGATCAACCAATTCCAAACAGAGCTTCAGATGTTCTCGGTGTTGATGAAAAAGGTTTGTTACAAAGTGATGGTGAAGCTAAGGGTTCTGGTCAACAGTCAGTTGTTTCTCTAGGACAACAAACTAGTCAACAAAACAACGCAATTGGTCAAAATTCTACTACTCAACCAATGACACATGCTGCTCTTGTTTCATCCTCGGTTCCTGCTTATCCTCAAAGAGAAGACATTGATTTCTAATTCTTGAAGGACAAGAATTTATTTATCATCGACCTCATCATACCCACATTCACATTCACATTTACACCCCCTACCCTCCGTTGAAACTTCTTCCCCCTCCTGCATGACATTAACAAGTCTGCAATTCTCTATTTTTATCTTCGTCTCATTTGTCTTCGCAATCAATAATATTTCTTAAATGTATCAAAATTCATATAAATACAAGTAACTATTAATAACTTATCATGATCAAGTCACGACTCACACGCAATGACCGTCACTTGGGGCTGTGCCTGTGTGTGGACTCTCGTGTCTCTACCGTGCCCACTAATTGTACATGGGCTTAGAGGCGGGTCTTCCCGTGGTGGCTTGCACGCGTGTAGCAGGAACCGGGGACCCTTTACGTGGTGAGAGTTTCTTTTTTATCGGGCTGCATTCAAACAGCCGCAGCCGCAGCCCGGCATTTGGGCATGGGCCTGCCCGCTTAGTGTTTCTGGGGATGCTGGGCCAAGGTCACAGATACAGGTTAAATACAGATACATGCCCTACATTCTCCAACTCCTCCCACAATTGGTTTCCAATACACATAATATAACCAATATAAAACCCAAAGAGACACATACTAAAAGATCTTTAATACTTTGAAGGTCTGATCAATCAATGAATTCTAATTCGATAAGGGGAAGAACTTCCGACCCAAACTATAGCAGTTTGAGCCAAGGGGACAGAAATTCATCCGATAATAAAACCAGATCAAGATCAGGATCATTTAAGAGATCAGGATCACAGAGGAGATCTGTTTCGAAAACTAGAGAAAGAGGTACACCTAGATCAGCATCACCTTCAGGAAACTCAGAATCGAGACCATCAAATGATCCATTTATTGATGATATGCTCTTTACTGGTCTCGATGGTAATATACGAAACATTGAATTTGAAGATCCTCATTTAGGAAATGCCGATAAAGAATTGGAAAAGACTTTTTGGAAAAAATTCACAGATAATATTTGGAATAATGATTCTACATGGGTGAAACTTTTCTTAATCTTAGCATGTTTCTCTGCTACTCTTATCTTGGTTTTGGAAATTACTATCTTTGTCCTACTAAGTAAAAATGTCAAAGTTCATCATCATGATGATGATTACAATCCAATCATTGCCATTTATGGCTTCTATCGTATCTATTTGAGTGAGAAGAAAACCCTTATCTCTTCTTATATGGCACTATACATTTATGCTGAAGTTTACCAAATTATCATGACTTTGATTGTCTTATACACTAGAAATACCTTCCATTTAACATCATGTATCTTATTCTTGATAGCAATGTGTATTTATGCAGGTGTTCAATACAATGAAGTGCAAATCACAGTGAATAGTTTCTTTTCATATATTAAACTATTCACCATCACCGATAGTTTACAAGCTAAATCAAACTATGGTGTCTTAACCAATATAGCAATTGCAATCTGTGTCATCTCATCTGTTATTGTCATTTCTTTATGCTTTGTTGGTTGGAAACTGAGAAATGGGTTTCAAAAAGTGCATGGTGAAGCAATTGGAATCAGTGGCAAGAAAGTTAGAGCCAATTCTTATTTCAACATGCATAGAGATGCTTTATTATTGGCATTGTTTTTCACACCTGGATTTTTCTTACAAGTTGTTATCATAGCCGATTATGAAACTGTGGAATTCAAATACTCTGTAGCTGCATTAATCATTTCAATTTTTGTAATCTTTGCAGCTGATCTTTCTGCTTCTAGAGAAATCAAAACTGGTTCAACTTTATCAATTTTATTCTATCTTGGACTCGTTGCTACGATCTTTGTGACTTTATTCAATACATCTTCAGCAGATTCATCAAAGTACAACAGTGGTAGTGTTTTGAATGTGAATCAATCTATCTTAGCATTCGGAATCATTACACTCATCTTACTTATAGCGTTGATAGTTCTCTCAATTTTGGTTATTAGAAACTATAACGTTGGACTATACTTCATTTACGCCAAGAACTACGATTGGCTATACAAGTCAAAGCATACACCTGTTGAAGAAGCCGACATTAATGATTTAGAGTTCTCACACAAGAATGCTCTACAAGATAACACTGAGTCGTACGAAATGTTTGATTTTAAACAAGATGGAAGTCAAAAATTGATGGATCCAATTTCTTTACAAGAACCACAACGGGTGGCCGTTGGTAATGGATTACAAAGAGAAGAACTTGACTTTTAACTTAATTTTTACGATTCTCAACCTCATTTATTATTATTTTTTTTTCGAAAACTTAAATCAAAGCTTATTCCCCACTCAGTTTATAAAAGCACGTAGTCAAAAACAAGGCGCAGAGCCCAAATTAGGGAGCGGCCGTGTCGCGGATCTATCAAGATATAACCGAGCCCCTACTAATTAACCTTCATAAATGTAGAAATTGTTAACAATTTCATAAAATTGATTTATGAACATCAAACAAAGCTCAATTGATTTCAAGAGAAGCTAGCTATTAAACAACATTACTCAAAAGCTACTGGCTATAGAATACAACCAAGTAACCCGCATAATAACATAACATGGGCTCTCGTACTCCCGAATTAGCTTATCAGTCGTTAGACCAAGGAGACCAGGGGTCAACAACTAACAAACGAGAACCGAAAAGGAAGTCCAGTTTGACTAGTCTATTAAATGTTCGTGGAAGGTCGGACTCTCGTGAACCAATTCTACCAGCATCGCAGTCAAGAGAATCGTCAGGTTCAGGGTCAAGATCACGATCAAGATCAATGTCACTGTCAATGACAAGGTCAAGGTCGCAAACTCCGTCAAACACAAGGTTACAATCCCGAACACAATTAAAGCGAGAATCAAGGTCAAGTTCAAGATCAAGATCAAGAGTCCCGACAAATCCAATGTCATTGTTTGCTAGACGTTCTAGTGATCCATTCAACGATCAGATGTCTTTTTATGGAATTGATAAAGCTAATGCAGAACTAGCTTTCGATGATCCAAATCTACCAAATTTGAATAAACAGTTAGAAAAATCATTCAGTAAAAAATTTGCAGATAACGTGTGGAATAATGATTCCACTTGGGTTAAAGTGTTCTTGGTATTTTCATGTTGTGCTGCTGTTCTTATTTTGGTTTTAGAGATAGCTATATTCTCATTGATTAGGAAAAATGTTAACCCAGGTAATGATGATGATGTTTTCGACCCTTCAAGAGTCATATATGGATACTACGGGTTGTATTTGACGGAAAGCAAAGCATTGGTTTCTTCATACATGACTTTATACATATATGCTGAAGTATATCAGATTGCAATGACTTTAATTGTGTTATACACTAGAAATATATTTCATTTGATTTCATGTATAATATTTTTGGTAGCCATGAGTATCTATTCAGGTGTGCAACTCAATGAATTGAAAAATACTGTTTTCACTTATAGTACATATGTCAAAATATTTTCAGAGACAGATTATTCAACAGAAAATCGAATTTATGATGTCATTGTGAACTTAGCAAAGGTAGTCTGTGTACTATCATCGATAACAACTACAACTATGGGCTTCATCAGTTGGAAATTGAGACCTAGTTTTCGACAGAATGATGGTGAAGCTATCGGGCTCAGTGGAAAAAAAGTTAATGCAAATATAGCTTTTAATGTTCAAAGAGATGCTTTACTTTTGGCATTGTTTTTCACTCCTGGTTTTTTCCTACAACTTGTAGTTATATCAGGTACTAATGAAGTGGATTTCAAATACTCAATGGCTGCTTTGTTCATTTCAATTGTTGTTATATGTACTGCTGACCTCTTCGCTGCCAGGGAAAAGAAAATAGGAACAACTTTTTCAATATTCTGTTACCTTGGTATATTAACATCGATTCTCGTATTGCTACTCTTTTCATCATTCCGGAGAAATTCAGCCTTTGGCAAAACGGTGAACCAATCAATCATGGCGTTTGGAATCATCACGATTGTCTTACTCGTATTACTAATGGCAGTGTCTATCTTGGTTATTAGAAATTTTGGAGTTGGATTATACCAAATATATGCTAAAAATTACGATTGGCTGTACAAATCTAAGCACGTTCCAGTTGAAAAATCTGATGTTGGGATTACTGAATTCTCATATCAGAAACAAACTGGTGACGAGTCCTATGAAATGTTCGACTTTGGACCAAGTGGTGGAAAAGTTGACCAAGGAACAAGTGCATTACAACTTCTTAGACCACCAGAAAAAACGGCCACTTTTGGGGCATCACCTTTCCGAGAAGAACTCGACTTCTAATCTTAGTCACTTTTAACATTTTCAAACTTTTATTTTCTAATGCTGTAATAAACCCTACTAATCAGAAACTGTTCAAGAACTCAGACCTATAATTGAACCAAACACTTAATTGTACTACCGGTTGTTATGCCCAGATTGCATAAAAATTCATCATCATTCTCAAGCAAATCGCCCTTTTTATCGAACAAGTAAATATTACTGATTACAGTACTGGAAAACTCATCTTTGTGTTTTGCATAGATTACCGAATCTTGAAACCATTTCAAAACTTTAGATCTTAAAAATTTCAGAGTTGTGCCGTAATCGGGATCTGAATATTCATCGGGACTGAATTCAAAGTGATACACAATTGGTTTCACAAGCAACAATTCATCCCTCTTAACATTTTTGTAATTTGTAATAACATCACTCGTTGATGATTGTGTGATATTCAACGAGACATAAAGGTGAGCACAATGTGCTGGATATTCAACAAAAACGTCATGTCCAGGTGGATTCCATAGGTTGAAGTAAACACCCAAGTTCAAGATCGTTTCATAAATTGTCAATATAATAAATGTGTATACAAACAAAATGGTTATGACTTTTGAAATAGGTGACTTTAGCAAGTTCGACGTTAGATCAGTTGCTGTCAATCCTCTCATAACGAACCTCGTATGAACAAATTCTATGATCTCAGAAAGAGGATTGTTGACTGCATGGTGGTATAAAGTGTCAATAATTGAGTTCGTCGTATGAAATATGTCTTCCAATTGATTCATATCTGTAAATTAGTGAATGTTACTAGTGATTTTCCCCACAAATCGTTGACCTCTCGTAATCATCGACAGTCATATAACGCAAACAGGCCTTCGAGCTTGTATCGGTATTTAAACAATCGACGCTGAAAAATCAGCCGAGTAATATTTTGGGTCGATTCTCAAAGCTCGGTTATTTTAGCTGTTGATGATACCATTGATAAAGAAGAGTTTTCGTTGAAAAGCTCCATACATATAAGTTATACAGCTATGAGTCGACAAAATGTATCTGTTGCCTTGCTATCGGCACTATGTGCTGCTTTGACAACATTCACACTGATGAAGTATAACAGGAATGATGATACTTCAAAACCAACAACGAAACCACCTAAAAAGAAAGAAAATATTGCAGAACTCATAGGGAATACTCCAATAGTGAAAATTCAATCATTGTCAGAGATCACAGGCTGCGAGATATATGCCAAGTTGGAACTTTGTAATCCTGGTGGATCAGCCAAAGATAGGGTTGCGTTAGCTATCATCCGAGATTTCGAGAGAAGGGGGAATAATAAAGCCAGGTAGAGGGGACGTTGTGTTTGAAGGTACGTCTGGCTCAACAGGAATCTCATTTGCCATGCTGTGTAATGCTTTAGGGTACACTGCACATATTTGTTTACCAGATGATACCTCGAATGAGAAGCTACAGTTGCTTGAAAGTTATAATGCAGAGATTGAAAAAGTCAAGCCTGCATCCATCGTTGATCCGAATCAATATGTCAATGCCGCAAGAAACGGTGCATACAAGTTAACTCAAGATCAATCAACTGATTCTGTTGGTGTTTTTGCAGATCAGTTTGAAAATGACAACAATTGGAGAGTCCATTACAACACAACTGGTCCCGAAATCTGGCATCAAATGGAAAGTAAAATAGACTACTTCGTTACAGGTTCTGGTACTGGGGGTACGATCTCTGGTTGTTCCCGGTATCTTAAGGAGCACAATAATAAATTGAAAGTGATTTTGGCAGATCCACAAGGATCTGGACTGTATAACCGTGTCAAGTATGGTGTGATGTATGATACCGTCGAAAAAGAAGGGACCAGAAGAAGACATCAAGTTGATACCATAATTGAAGGTATAGGTCTTACGAGACTCACACACAACTTCAAGCAAGGGGAATTGTATATTGACGATTCCGAGAGAGTTACAGATGAGCAAGCTGTTAAAATGGCTAGATATTTGAGTTCTAATGATGGGTTATTCGTTGGCTCTAGTACTTGTATCAACGCGGTTGCTGCTATGAGAGTGGCGAAGAAGGCTGATAAAGGTTCGAGAATTGTTATCATTGCGTGTGACTCTGGGGCCAGACACCTGTCAAAGTTTTGGAAAAAAGCCCTAGAAGTTGATCCTAAAGTTACAATAGATGATGTTATGAGTTAAATTATATGTACATGAATTACCAGTTTATAGATATAAAGTACTACTTAAGTTTATATCATGAAATATCTTAATATTACAAATCGTCAAAGTTTCCTTGAACAGCCTGATTATTCTTTTGTTTCTTGTTTGCCCTCACCATATCTTTCCAATCCACCTCAGCTTCAGAATCGTCATCACTACTTTGATCGTTATCTCCTTTCAATTGTGCTTCAACGGCTTCCCTCTTTCTCTTCATTTTCTCTCTTCTATCCAATTTGGTTTCTTTGGTATCCGTCTTTGAACTCCAGGCACTATTTTTGTCCATCAATTGTTTCTTCTTTTCTGCCTTTTCTCTTCTCTCTTTCTTTTTTTGCTCTGTCTTCAATTCCTCCAATCTTGCAGCTTCTTTTACTTTGTCTCTATAAGAATATTCATCAAAATTGATAGATCTATCCAACCAACCATCTTCTGGAAAGTCATCTATGTATCTGTTTTCAGGCATCTTTGGAATTCTGGTCAACCCATACATTCTTGCCAAACCTTTGTAATCAAGGGATTGTAATCTGAAAATGGAACCAGCAACATGCTTTGAATAGTACCTCACAAAACCAACAAATGATTTCAATGCATGATCATATCTCTCTCTGTCCACAATCAACCAACTTCTTAAAGTTTCATCATACCATTCTTCAAAATCTTTGGAGATTTCTGGGGTATCGAGTAGCTTCAACGAGACACCTTTAACTTCCATGAAATCAATGTAATCCTCTTCTCTACCTTCACTCAACATCGTGATTGCCTTACCAACTTTATTTGCTCTACCCGTTCTACCACATCTATGTAAGAAAACATCAGGGTCAGTTGGAGGATCGATTTGCAAAACTAGATCAACATCAGGTATATCCAATCCTCTTGCAGCAACATCAGTAGTGAATAAAATAGATTTGAATGCTGATGAGTTAGCAAAACTACTTAATGTCTTTAATCTTGGTTTCGCATTAAGTTTACCATGTAATGAGAAAAGATTGATATCTTCATAATTCACATCATCCGAATTCTTCAATAGATTGTTGAACATGCTGTAGAAATGTGTCACACCAACACATGTTGGAAAATAGACAATAACTTTTTTGTATCTGTAAGCTATTAGCAAGTTGAATAAGATTTTCAATTTTAGATTGGTATTCACGACCATATAAAACAAGCCCAATGATGTTGGCACAGATGATTGTTCTAGGGAAGATGATTTCACTGTAACTTTGACAGGATTAGTCATACCAGTCTTGAATATATCGGTACCAGCACTAGAAATAGTGGCTGAGAATAGACCAGTACGTCTTTGCCTTGGTAATTGTCTAACAATGGCCTGGGTATCACTTAAGAAACTGACATCTAATAACTTATCAGCTTCATCAAGAATGATAATCTCACAAGCAGATGTTTTAACTAGTTGATTGCTCAAGAAGTCTAGCATTCTACCAGGGGTTCCAACAAGAATCTGGGGTTTTAGTTTTAGAAACTCTTGAAGATCTTCTCTAACTGAACCAACGGATCCCACCAATAGTTGTGCTTTCAATTTCACCATATCATCAGGCTGTAAGTCTAATAGTTGTTTAACAACCGTGAATATCTGGTTTGCCAACTCTCTGGTTGGTGATAAAATTATAGCTCCGAAATAACCTTTGCCAAAACCTGAATCCTCATTCATCACTTTGCAAAGTTTTTCGAGTACTGGAATCACGAATGCAAGGGTCTTACCTGAACCAGTAACAGCTTCCACAACCACATCCTTGTTTTGAGATAGAAGTGGAATAGTTGAGGCTTGAACAGGGGTCATATCTTTAAATCCTAATGAAGTCACAGCTTCCAAGATCCATGGTTGAAGCTTGTACGGTGAAGACTCCCATGATGTTGACTGTTGACTCAATTGCATATTCAAAAACTTCTCCTCACTATAGCTAAATTCTCAGAAGTAGCCTTTCGATCACTATACTATACGCTATATATATGTACTCTTCAGATCAAAAGATACAGTATTCTTACTTATCAGAAGCACATTTAACTTGAAAATTTTTTTTTTATAATGCGGCTCGAAAATGATTTTTTTTGGAAATTTGATGATGAGATTACAAGATTATCACTTGAATATATGTTGATCTCCACTGGATTGTGTTGCAAACACAGACACACACAAGCAAAGAAGAAGTGGAGACCACACTAGCTATCGTATGCTCAATCGAATCTACTCGCTACGAAGATTCTATACCTTGAGCCCTAGATCCAACCAAGGTACACTACTTAGCACAGCCACCACCACCACCACCACCAAAATGACACAAAATTCTTTTGCAACAGACAACTACAGCCAATGGTCAAAGGATAGTTTGATTAGAAGAATACGAGAATTAGAAGGTATAAATACCACCCCAGATGATAACTCTAACGCAAAAACGGAAAGTACCAGGATTCAAGCACCAAAGAAACAGAAGAAATTTGATTTTTCAAAATATTCTACAAGGCATATTGCATTGAGATTTTCCTATTTGGGTTGGAACTACCAAGGATTGGCCATCCAGAGTGATGAAACCGATCTTCCTACTGTGGAGTATGAGATTATCAAAGGTTTAAACAAAATCAAACTTGTTGATTCACTAGTACCACAAGATTTCAACTTTAGTAGATGTGGCAGAACAGATCGTGGAGTCAGTGCCATGAACCAAGTTATTTCATTACGAGTGAGATCGAATCTAACAGCTGAAGAACTGAATGATCCTACAAACGATATAAAGGAGCTAGACTATGTTCGTTCTTTGAATCAAGTGCTACCACCAGATATTCGCTTCCATTCTGTGTGTTTGAGGCCACCTCCAGATTTCGATGCTAGATTCAGTTGTAAATTCAGACACTATAAATACATATTCAATGGTGAAGGTTTGAACGTTTCAAAAATGAGAGAAGCTGCTTCGTATTATTTGGGTGAGAACGATTTCAGAAACTTTTGTAAGATTGATGCTTCAAAGCAAATCACAAACTACAAAAGAACAATTCTAAAAGCTGATATATTGGAATTGAAAGAGAAGGAAGGTTTTTATGTATTTGATCTTAAGGGAACAGCTTTCCTATGGCATCAAGTGAGGTGTATGGTTGCCGTTCTATTTGCAGCAGGACAAGGACTTGAAGAACCAACTATAGTTAAAAGACTACTGGACATTCATGAATTTCCAAGCCGACCAGTATACCATATGGCACATGATATACCCTTAGTCTTATATGATTGTGGTTTTGACGAGAACGAAGTTCAATGGGTTTCCGGACCTGCAACAAGAAATATGAATCATCATAGAGAGCTAGATGGACTTTGTAGTGACTATCAGATCAAATCTCTGATGTCTGGTATGATGAAGGATATAGTTGAATCCAACAGCCCTGTAAAGTTTGATAAGGTTGTTATGAAAATCGGAGATGGTATGGGTAAAACGGTCAACAAGTACATACCATTTGAGAAAAGAAATCGGTTAGAGACTGCGGAAGAGACGAATAGTAAATGGTTAACAAAGAAACGGAAAATTTAGTATAGTTTATTCAAGTACGTTCAAACAACTTGACACATAATAAATAGTTAATTGTATTATAAAGCATAGTAAGTGATCAAATACTATCATTCACCTTTTTGTGGGGGACATGAAAAATCGATATTTCAGTTCGCTCGCAAGTCAAAATACCAACTTTTTAAACCTTGTTTGACATTTTACGACACTTTGCCATTGAATAAACAACTTATACAATTCAAAGACATAGAAAATGGACCAGTTTTTATCAAAAGCAGGAAGTCAGATAGTTACGTTTGCCGTGAGATCTGGGGTGCAAATTGCATCGTCGTACGTCATCAAATCAGTGGGAAAACTAATGGAGACAGTTCCCGAGAAAGACAAGCTAAAGATAGAAAGATTGAGGAATAAGTTACAAACAAGAATTGAGATTGTCACATATGCTATTGAATTGATACAATTGGTAGCTTCAAGAGGGAACACAAATCTAGATAGTACTCTAAGATTAACAAAAGATTTAAAACAAGAGATAGATGAGTTTGAAGAAAATATACAAGATCTAGCTGGAGATGCGTCAAACTCTAATAAACTTACACCAGAGTCGATCAAGATTGTGGAATCTTCTATCCAAGGGTTGATGCAGAAAATAGACCAAGCCATTCCTGTTATCAACTTGGCTTTAACAACCTCGGGGGCAAATTTACACGGTGCTGATCAAAAAGTGCAAATCGACCCATCTCCAGGTAGATTATTGAATGCCACAGTAATAGTGAATGACTCAAACAAAGCTTTTGATGTGAAAGATAAGAAAGAAGTTCAAGTCGGACCCAACTTTGAGACGACAATGTACAATATATTTTATAATCCAGCAAAAGCTGCACATGGAGAAAGTGAGATAACTTGGAGAGAAAAATATGCAAAATGTCAATTGAAATTGATACGTGTTCCTTTGAAAGATCGTAAATACCACTATGTGATCAGAATTGTGGAAGATTTTGATGATGGCCGTTATCATGATGAAGAGGAAGATAAACCTGAAGTTAGGGAAATTGATCTTAGCTCCATTATTAGACTATTCTTTAGTGCTTCGGGTAGCTTATTGAAGCTGGATGAAAAATCATCCCCTGTTTTAGTGTTCAAAGTAAACAAGGCTTATAAAATATCTGGAAGCGATGACTCGTCATCTACGACGAGCTCGCCACATCAGATAGAATGGATTGCAATTGGTGATTATGATGATGCTGATGAAGAATCCGACAGTGATGAGGATTCAGAATCAGATGCAGAAGAGCAAGAGGAAATTGTTGAACTTGCTGATAAATCTGGAATTTCATTAGGTGTTAAAGGTAAGAAAAAATCGAGCAATGTGTTCAAAGTCAATCCTGAATCTCAGCTTTCACTACTAGAATACATGATTAGATTTTGTGTGTTACAAGCCACTGATCAAATTTCCATCTTGAAAGTTAAGGATGAGAGACTCAAGATGTATCTAACCAACGAAAATCCAAACCTACAAACTACCGAAGAAAGCTCGCTTTCAGAGAAGATGTCCAAGCTATCAGTTGAGGATTAAAACCTTGAAATAAGTATTTAATGATCAATGTAGTGATACTAGTGAATGAGTGTTGTATAGTAGTTAGTAGCCATAGTAGAATGGTGTAAAGATGTATAATAAGATACCCGCGTTTTGCCGCAATGCCGTTCGGCTATTGTCTCATACACCGGCTTCTCAACTGACAAACTGAGGTAAGTGAGTGAGTGAGTGAGTGAGAGGGTGAGAGAGAGGGTTACCTGATGCTACTGGAACCAACTCATTGCACTACACATCAGTATCATCTGCTCATCAATCACACTGATATACACAACCAACAACTGAGTAGGCATAGGACTCATACATCCTTTTCTTTGTGTCTTTTTGTTTTTTAGGCAACGAACGTCATTATTCAAATACATTAGATATGGCTTCTATTGAAGAACCGAAAAAAATAAAGTACAAGAGACCTCGCTCTTTACGAGCATGTTTAACATGTCATCAAAGAAAAGTTAAATGTAATCTGGACCAAACGTATCCTGAGAAATGTACCAACTGTGTTCAGTTTAATATTACAGAATGTGTTCTACCAGAAGCGAAGAAGAGAGGAAGACCTGGAGAATCTGATATACAAGAGTTTGAAGAATCACTTCCAATGAATGATAGGGGATACATTGCTCCAACAAACAACGTGCCGGTTGGTTCGTTATATTCTCCACCGGCTCCTATTACTGTCAAACAAGAACAACAGACTACTTATCTGCTACCTGAAACTTCCCCACCTATTGCGAATGTTCCGATACAACCTTCTTCAACTATACCTATGCATTTCCAGTCAACACCAGCACAAATTTATACGATTTCAAATAAAGAGGACTTACAATTTCCATTTTTGAATGCTATTCAGTTGAACCCAGAAACTTGCTTACCCAAAGTCAGAGCTCAAACTGCAAGAGATTTCATCTGTTCATCCACATCATCAGAGATATTGAAAGGTGTTGCATCCGAATTTATCAATACTGTTATCGCAGTTAAAAAAATTGATAGAGTTCCCGTTGATGAGTTTGATATGAATCTTTTGAAAGTTTCTGGTGCTTTCAGTTTACCTGAAGAGTCATTATGCTGGAAATATATCGACAGTTTCTTTGAAATATTACATCCTCTTGTGCCCGTCATCAATAGATCTCAATTCATGAGACGCTATAGAGATTTGTCTAATCCTCCAAGTTTACTTCTACTTAGAGCTGTTTTATTTTCAGGTGCAAGACATATTGATGATGTTAATTGGACTGATGAACAAAGAAGTAAACATGAAGAGATTGTGATGATGTTATTCAAGAGAGCCAAAGCATTATATGATGCGGATGTTGAAACTGATCCAATTCCATTATGTCAAACTTTTGCGATTTTCACTTGGTCTTGTGAAGGTAAGATTTTCACTTCTAGAACTCCTCTGCATTGGGTTAAATTGGCTGTTAGCGCAGCTCAATCCTATAGATTCCATAGAGACCACACACATTCTACTGACATGTCAGAAATGGATAAAAAACTATACAAAAGAATTTGGTGGTGTATGTTTGCCAAGGATAGATATGTGTCTATGGCTTTGGCTCAACCTTTCACTATCAATTTAGATGATTGTGATGTTCCTCTTATAACTCGTGAAGATATGCTCGATGATGAGCCTGGTTATCCTAGTTTATATCCAGTTAATGAACTACATCATCAATATTTCTTACATCAATTGAAAGTTGTGATGTTGTTTGATGCTATTGTGAAAATACAAAATTCTAATTCTCCAGATATCAAGCATTGTGATATGTTGATGAACAATTATTTAAGAGAATTGCCTGAAATATTATCATTTAAACTTTATGATAAGTCAACGCATAATATTTATTCAGGTACAACCAGTATTGTTTTCTATTCCTTGCTAATTGTTGTCCATAAAGCTGAACTGTTTGGTGGATCAAATAGAAGGAGATCAAACACATATGGAAGTGGAATAAGTCCCTCTTGGAGTGTCATGTTTAAAGCCGGTCATATGATTACATGTATTGTTGATGTATTAGGTCATGAAGCTGGAATTTCTCAGATTGTTAGTTTCTGTGTCAGTCATGCAGCATCTCAATTTCTGTTACATCTTTTCAATGCTGATCCTAAGATATCTACAATCGCCAATCAAGATATTCTATCCTTAATTAAATTCTTAAAGACAACTACAAGAAGATGGACAACTGGTATTTTTTGTGAATATGTGATTAGCAAAATGTATACCGATAAGACCAAATTGATTCTGTATTTGAAAAGAGTATTACCAAAAGAAGAATTCATGGAGTTGTACAGAAATTCAATGTTGAGATATGATGGTGGTGATGAATATTTATCTAGTTCCAACATTCCAATTGATAGCTACCCAAGAGCAGCACCTCATCAGAATGTCCCCACTTCACCTGAACGCACGCGTTCATCACAATATCAAGAATCAGTATCTAGTGAATTCGTTCATCCGAAATCTTCCCCTGTTGTTGCTGATCGGCCACAACATACCACGAAAGCTGAATTTTACAATCCAACTTATGATTCATTGAGTAATTTATCGTATTACAGTCAGAGCTATACATCAGATCAATTATTCAAAGGTGAATTATCACCAAGTGTTAACTATCAGATGAGAAATACTTTACCTGAAATGTTTAATAACGTTCTATCTAGTTCTAATCAAGAAGATTTCGGTAGATCCAATGAACCTTCACCACATCTCAATCAACATCGCCCATCTACTGAACAAACACCAAGTATGGAATCAATCCCTGCTAATAATATATCTGTTGAGAATGAAGAACTAAGTACGACACAATCAATTCCAGTACATGTGGAATCAAACATAGATATTAATAATGCAACTAATGAATGGGTTATGGAAAACATTACAAATAGTTGGACACCAAGATTTGAACTTGGTGATATAATTCAAGATGTATCTGAAGATGTAAATGCAACTTTATCCCATCAATTCAAATACAGAGAACAACAACAGCAGCAGCAACAACAACAATCATCTAATAACACTCACTTCCAATATGAATCCAGTAGGAATCTTCAAGGACAACCAAAAGATATGGGCAATGACCCACTTTCAATTCTTGTTGGATCTATAGGTTCTATTAATGACTATTCGCCGAGTGATGACAGTATCATTTCAGCTACTGCCGATAACATTCAATTCGTTAAACCTTCAGATTGGTTCAATGTTCTGTGAACATTGATCAACAATTAACTTTCTATTATTTTTGAATCATACTTTTTAATATAACCACTACTATTTACTATATTGTAACAAACATGATCGATCTTAGGAAGGCTATATCTATTATAACGCATATAGATACAGTTTGAACTGTAGTGGGATACTATTATTCAATCAATGCGCCGCAGCGCAAGAGCACGGATAATCTCCGTTGATTAAATAGCAAGACTATCTGCATCTCTTTAGGTGTTGGCTCAGATTCAAGAGACTTTCATCAGTAAATGAACAAATCTATAGAACAGCTTAATCTCAGATCTCTATGCAGTACTAATAAACGTGTAGATCTCATATGATATCAGTGTCTAAGGAACCATATCGGGCATTCCGCTGTTAAGACTCCCGTGCCGCACAGAATAATGATGCGTCTCCACGCTTTTTTATGGCTTTTGTTCCCCGTACAATAAATGAATAAGTGCGTGCAAGCCGTGCAAGCCGTGCAACCCGCGGCTGATAACAGCACGTTTGATTTGCGTGCCGGCGTGTTCCTTTTTAAGGTTTTTTGCATTGAAATTCCAAGAAGACCATGTTTTTTATAGCATTCTTTATTGTGTGTTTCAGTTTATCAGTGTATTCATCATTTAGTTTGATAGTTTTGACTCTAACATCACCTTAAACAATAATATATTGCTCCAACTTCATATCCCAATCATGTCGGTAGAGAAACTCAGTCCAAATACTCAGCAAGGCAAAAAGACAATCAAGTATAAAAGACGTCGTTCAACAAATGCTTGCTCTACATGCCATAAGAGAAAAGTTAGATGTGATGCTTCAATAAGAGCTCAAATGGGTCAAAAAAAATGTACTAATTGTTTTGAGTTTGGAATTGAATGTATTGTGTCTGATGGAGCATCATCAAAAAGAGGTAACGGTTCTCGTTCATCATCTAAAAAACCATCTCAAATACAACAACAGCCTGATAACGATTCCTTAACACAAATTGAAAAGGGTTTTGCACAACCTTTAGTTGGTAGTATACCCGAGATTTCAAAGAGTGGAATTCAACTTGATCCAAAGAACATTTCCATCTCATATCCTCGTACTTCAGTAGCTACTGAATATTTTGATAGACTTTCACCACTAAATATAATCAAACTAGCAGTTCCTGAGTACATCGAGTTCAAAAATACTGGTGAATCACAACCATTACCACCTCATATAGTTGATATGCTTACTGTGGCCGGATGTTTTGATCTTCCAGATGAACATTTATGTCATTTATTAATCGAACAATATTTCGAAACTTATGATGTAAATCATATGTTTATGAACAAAATTCAGTTTCTAAAAGATAATGCTGATTTAAGAAAACCTCGTAGTTTATTATTATTATTATCTGTGTTATTTGCAGGTTCTAAAGGAATGTCTATGGCTACATGGGATGCAGAACAAACTGAAATAACTAGCTCCCTTTATAGAAAAGCGAAAACAGTTTTGATGATGGGTATTGAAAAGAGACCAATTGAACTTGTTTCAAGTCGTCTGATACTTTTAGAAGATGCTGATTCGGAAACAAGCTTTGAAACAGCTGAACAAGCTATAACTTCATGTATTAGTATTGCTTTCAATTATTCAATGAATCAAGATCAAACAAATTCAACACGTTTAAGTGATTCTGAAAAGAAACATTATAAAATATTATTTTGGTCTTTGTTTGTAAGAGATCGATTATTTTCATTACAATCTATGAAACCATATATGATTAATTTGGAAACCTGTTCTGTGCCGATGCTTAATGAGGAAGATATGTTTGATGATCCAAATGCTGACGTTGCCAAAAGAAGTCGGAATTATGAATGGGGGATAACTGTAATCAAGTTTTGTGAATTGATTGGAGCTATAGCTGAACAGCAACGTTCATTGAATACAATGGCAGCTAGAGGTCAACCATATACAGCTATAGTGAAGCATATTGATATGACTTTAAACAGTTTTCTTTCTAGTTTGCCACCAGGTTTAACTTATACAGGAACAGAACAAGATACTTTTGAATGTATAGCACTTCATCTGCTTTACTTATTTTTAGAAATGGTTATTGTTCAAACGAATTTGGCAAGAACATGTTCACAACTTTATAAGATTTATCATAATCAATCAAATGTTTCATTACATGATATCCCACAAGATTCAAATGAAGATTGGGGTAAATTGTTTAACATGTGTCATGATGTTTGTAAATGTGCTACTTCATTATATGAAACTGATAGATTAGGTTTCTTACCTCAAAGTATGATATTCCAACTATACTTATCAGCAGTTAGAATGTTACCACATGTTTACAACGTTGATGAATCAATTGCAATGGCAACTAAACAAGATTTAATAAAGTTTTCTGAAATATTCCAATCTTTGAAAAAACTGGGGTCTCCAGCTAGAATATGGCCGCATATAAATTTATGTCAATATATGCTGGATGTTATCCTTCCTGATGAAAAATTGTTGGTGCCATTACTTAGAACTCATATACGTGCAAATGAATATGAATATGTTTCATCCGGTGATAGTAAAGTCAGTCCTTTATTGAGAGCAATTGCAGCTGAAAGACCGACGATTTTCAGATCACCAATCATCAATCTTGAAAGTTCTTCAAATGCTTCTGTTTTTGAAAGTGATTTTATTGTTCAACCTGGTGATACTAGACGTTTAGCTGATTATAATTCTGCTATTTATAGTAGATTTTTACCAAATCCTCAATTTCCAGCCAACGGTAATATATCAAACTTCCATAATGGGCAACCAAATTCTCAAGCTACTGCCACCACTTCCACAACTACCGCTACTACCATTCCTTCTCAACCAACTACTGCTGTGTCGATGGATTATTTATATAAATCCATACTGGATCAACCGCAAAATCATGAAGTCATTACCAACTATGAGGTGAAGCTGGAAGGTGTCAATTTTGAAAATAATGATGATTCTAGTAGTGTTCAACTTCAAAGGGCAACAGTAGCACAACCACCACCTACCGCTGCGTCTACTGGTGTCATGGGAGGTTTTCGTACAGCACAACCTGAAGCTGATCATTCAAATTTAAGAAGATCTTCAGAACTTTCAGGTGTGCTTTCAAAAAACGATACACTTAATTCAAATACAAGTGAGTTGTGGAGATTTCAAAAACAACAGAGTAATGAAGCTGTTGCTGATTTGAATTACAAGAAGTTATATCCTTCTGAAGATTATAAAGATTTATCTCCGACTTTTTCTGATCAGATAAATAGTAATCAACGGTCTCAATCACAAAGTGATGTTTCTAACTACTCACTAACGCAACAATCGCAACCTCCACATCATCATCAGCAGCAGCAGCAGCACAATCAACCACCTCAAGCACACCAACAGGTACTCCATCAAGCACAGCCACAAGGCCACCAGCAAGCACAGCTGGTGCAACAACCACAACAGCAACTTCAACAGCAGTGGATACAAAGACCAATGGTAGAAGTCCCAAGTAATCAACAGAATCAACAATATAAGCAAAAAATGACGTCTAATCAATCGCAACATCAGTATCAGCATCAACATCAACCTGATATATATGGAAGTGTGTATTATTCAGATAATTTCAGTTTAAAACTACCTAATTCACATGTTCAGAATATAAATAGACAATGGAATTCAGCTGAGATATTCCCAAATTTTTAAAATTTACTTAGAATCATATACGTTTAGTTCAACCCCTCTCATATTTTTTTCCGATTCATTCTTCTGTTTCCTCTTTTCCGCCATTTGCAATTTTCTACTTTTACAATTACTTTCGATTAATATGCTTCTTTATCTTGTATGATGTATGATGTAGAAGTTAATAGAATGTCATAGAAAACATCCGTGCACGGGTTTTGAAGATCACAGATCTGAAAAAAAAAAATTGGTGAGACATAATTAGACGATATGAATGGACATGACAAAAGAAAGTTAAATATACGTTAAAGAAAGAAAGAACAGTAAGAATAAGAGACATATAACATACAAGATGGTGAACATACTTGAAAAAATCAAAGAGATCCAAGATGAGATGTCAAAGACACAAAAAAACAAAGCTACTGAATATCATCTTGGATTATTAAAGGGTAAATTAGCAAAATATAGAAGAATGTTATTGGAACCAGAAGGAGGATCAAGTGGTGGGAAAGGACAAGGATTTGAAGTGAGTAAGACAGGAGATTGTAGAATATGTCTTATTGGATATCCATCAGTTGGTAAATCATCATTTTTGAATAAAGTTACTAAAACAAAATCAGAAGCTGCAGCTTATGAATTCACAACATTAACTTCTGTTCCTGGTGTTTTGGAATATGAAGGTGCTGAAATTCAAATTGTTGATTTACCAGGTATTATTAGAGGTGCAAGTGAAGGTAAAGGTAGAGGAAGACAAGTTGTAGCTACTGCCAAGACAGCAGATTTAATCTTAATGGTTTTAGATGCTACAAAATCCTCAGATCAAAGACAACATTTAGAAAAAGAATTAGAAGCAATTGGAATTAGATTAAATAAAGAAAAACCAAATTTAACAATAAGATTGAAAAAAACAGGTGGTATTAAATTAAATTCAATGACACCTCCTAAAAATATTGATGAAAAATTAGTAAGTTCCATATTAAAAGATTATAAAATTCATAATGCTGATGTTATGGTTAGAGATGAAAATGTAACTGTTGATGATTTGATTGATGTTATTAATGAAAAACATGTTGTTTATATGCCATGTTTATACGTTTATAATAAAATCGATGCTGTTTCATTAGAAGAAGTTGATAGAATAGCAAGAGAACCAAATACTGTTGTTATGTCATGTGAAATGGATTTAGGTATAAAAGATGTTATTGAAGAAATTTGGTATAGATTAAGTTTATTAAGAATGTATACAAAGAGAAGAGGTGTTAAACCTGATTTTAGTGAACCAATGGTTGTTAGACGTGATTCAACAATTGAAGATGTTTGTAATTCAATTCATAAAGATTTTAAAGAACAATTCAAATATGCTTTAGTTTGGGGTTCTTCTTCAAAATTCGGTAATGCTCCTCAAAAATGTGGGTTGAATCATAAAGTACATGATCAAGATGTTGTTTCAATCGTTACAAAGTAGTAATATAATTTTTTTTGCATTACATATTTATTTATTTTTATTTACAAGCTATCTATTTTCAACTCTAATTCTTTAATCCAATTTTGTATATTTTCTTTTTGAGTTTGGAAACTTTGTGTATTTGTTTCAATACTATTTTCAACTATATCTAACTTATCTTGCCAACTAGACAATTGAATATTGATATTTGAAAATTCATCTTGTAAAGAATCCAAGAAATCAATTGATGTAGAAGAAGTGGAAATTATTGAATCTATAGATCGAAGTCTAGAAACTAACAATTTAATTAATTTTTCCAATTGTGGAAGTTGTTCAATTTTAGAATATAATTTATTGATTTTTTTATCAGTTATTGGAATAATACTTTCCTTCGTATCTAATCTTGCCATATTTTTCAAATATTCTTCAGATTTTTCAGTCAAGTATTGAATTTGTTCAGTTACTTCATCTAATGAAAATTCAGGTTTCAGTATCAAATTAAGTCTTCTATGAATATCATTTATACTAGATTGTAAAGAGATGGAACTATCTTCATCCAAAATACCTATTTGTGATTCAACTTTACTTAATCTTGAAGTCAATTGAAACAAATTTGTATCTGTATTAGATGGTGTTGTAGTGATCTCACTTTGTATGGGTTGAATCTTTGGAGTTTGAAATTGAAGTAATGAGTTTTTCCAATTAATGATTTTTTGTTCCGAACTTAATTGTAATTGATCTAGAAGAGTTATCAAATCTCGTGTTTGTCCAGTTACATTGGAATCACAATTATCATCTTGTGTTTGTAATTCAATCAACTCATTACGAATTCTTTCTAACTTCTCCAATTTAGTTTCTTGTTGTTGTTGTTGTTGTTTAGATGATGATGAATATCGACTATTAAATTTCATATTTTCATATTTCTCCTTTATTTGATTCTCAAACGTATCTCTAGAATCAAAAGTCACGAAAACATCATGTACGATATCTTCATTATTCACATCATCATCATCATCATCATCGTTATCATTGCCGGTCTCATCAACTACTTCATGATCTGAAGTCTCAAATATCTCCAATTCATCCCCAGCAACAACATCTTCCGAGTAATAGTCCGTCCCCAACATCACAATGTATCCAATATACCAATAATTAGTAAACCTTCTTCAATTAAACACATCTGGGAACATCCTCTTGTCAATAAACATGATGTGGGAACGCGGCACATTTAATTGATTGCACAGCCTTTTTGACAGGTGTTCCTTATTTGAGTTGCAAGAGATGATGATGATGATGATGAGTTACCGTTTACTGGTGTTGATATGTGGATAGGATATAAGTAGGCGTAGTTGATAATAATCGATCAAATAATAGTTATATAGAAAAGAGTACCGTAAGGGTCACTCCATCACGGATAGAAAAGAAGAGAATATGGGTGTTGAAAATAACATAAAAGAAGGGAATTGATGAATAAGTTATATATATGAATAGTGAGTGAATGGCATGGGAATCAAAATGAAAGTGTGCGGTGCGTAGTTTAAATTTGATTTTGTTTTGTTTTAGATTGGTTTTTGTTTTGTTTTGTTTTGTTTGGTTCATCTCAAAGGAAGAAAGAAAATGATAAAAATACAAATACGAGCAATCCAGCAGATGAATTCAATGGAGAAGCAGCAAAATTAGCAGTTGATGATGAACTTGATGAATTTTCATTTTCACTTTCATTTGGTAAAACAGTTGAAATAACAACAGTTTCCGTACTACCACTTAACGTAGTTGTTCTATTTGTAAGTAATGTTGTACTATCAGTTAATGAAGAAGTATGATTGTAATTATAAGCAGTGGCTGAATTGAAAAATAATGTTGCCACAGCAACCGATATTGGAATTGAAGATATTTTCATTCTATGGAAAAGAGTTAACGAATGTCAATAACTATTAGTTGTTATTTCAATGCTTATAAAGTGAATGAAGTGAAGTGAATGAGATGATGAAATAAAAAAGTGAAAGTGAATTAAGTGTTAATTAAGTGTTAATTAAGTAGCTAAAAGTAGCAAACTACCAAAAATAGATTACACAGCCTCTTTATTTGATTATGTAATCAGCCGTCGATCGACGCGTGTATAAACGTCGATCGACGCGACTATTATCCCTTGTCATCATTCAAATTCGCCATCTTTCAAGATCTGTTCTTTCACAAGTGTATTAACATGTTCTGTTATTTTATTCAATTCTTCTTATTAGTTTGTGTTTGTGTTTGTTGGTGTTGCATTTGTATATATATCAAGATGTCTTTGAAGAAGAAATCAAAATCTGCAAAGTCAGGGAATGTAACTGAAATGAAGAGAAATCAATCTGTGATCTCATTAATCACTCCTCAATTATTTTCAATTTATGGTACAAATGGTAATCAACTTGAAGATGAAGATGATGATCCATCCAATGATATCTATAGTAGATTGAAAGATGATATTAATAAATCAACTAAAAATACCACCGTTAATAAAAAACCATTAAAGATACAACACACTAGTACTTTAAGTAAATTTATAAAATTCATTTCAAAATGTCTTATATTATGTTTATTCGGTAATTTATTCATTAGATTAACTGAAGAAATATATAATTCAAATACAACATTACCAAATTTAGCAGATTATGGTATATTTTATTTATTTAGAGATGCATTAATTGAAATTCATAAACCATTAGGTATTTCTAATTTAACACCAATTAAAGTTGAAATTTTAAATAGTTCAATAATTGGTTTAATATTTGGATCAATACAACCATTGTTTGATAATATCTTCTTTAAGAAATCAATTTCAAGAACTAGAACTTCATTATTTGATACAAGTTCAATTATAAGATCAACAATTGCATTAGTTGGTTTATCATACTGTTTAAAAAAATATGAATGGGATTCAAAATTACAAGCTTCTTTAATTTGGTCAATTATAAATATATTACTTTGGGTTGTATTAGATTCAACATCAAGTGGGTTTGTAGCTGCTTCTGTTGGTTCTATATCTTCAATGTTTTTATATATTATAACTGATACAAGAATAGATTTTGAAACTATTTATAATGATTTCGATTTATTAGCTGATATCTTATGGATTGGTTCATTTTTATTCATATCTTTGATTATTTTTGGTAAGATTAGCAGACATTTATTCACTTGATTAATAACGATTCAATATTTATTTAATGATACATTTTACTATACATGTTTACACTACCCCCTTCTTTATTTTTATTTTGTGGTGATGCATTTACAGTGACTTATGAAATGAGTTATGTCACTAGCATTACTAATGATTATATATATATAATAAAAGCTTTCCATTACCAAAAAAAAATCAAAAAAAAAATAAGCAGTTAAAAACGTAAGTTATCGTAAAAGATTTACAAGAAACCAATTCATGATGAACCAAGGGTATGAGTTGGGTTATAGTGAGAATGTACATATACACCCAGTACACGATAATTCTATCAGCTGTCAATGTGATTGCATTCACCACAAGATGCACACTTCACTTGAGTTCACCAAACCTCAATTCAATTCAATTCAATTCAACCAAAAGAAAAAATAGTAAAAGCATAGACACAAAAAAACATACATACAAACACAAAGTATACTAACTAACTAACTAACCAAATCACTCACTTAGAATCATCAATTGCTTCTTCAGTTGACTCATTTTCTAAATTTGATTTATGTTGATTAGCACTTAATAAACCAGTTGCATTAACACCACTTATTGAATTTCTATTAATTCTAGCAACATTTTCAATATTTGGTAAACGTAATGGATTAATCGATCCAACTTGTTCTTTATGTCCTGTTATTTTAGACATTGCATAATCTCCACTATCGAAAAATTTCCTATCTTTTAATTTACTTTGTAAAATATCTGCCTTTTTAGGTAATTTACCATATAATTTATATAATTTTTGTTCTTGTGGTGTTAATTTTGATATATCAATTGTTTGTGGTGGTTCATATAATGGATCATTTGGTGATAATTCAGACATTTTGTTATTATTATGTGATATATATACTCTTAATTGATAAAAGAAGACATCATCATCATCTTTATTGTAGGCAAATAAGATAACAATTTTACAAAATTGCAATTAAAATGGCAAATTGTGGTTTGTGGTGTAAAGATGTCTTTAAAGCTTTCTTATTGAACATCCACAAGTTGTGTACACTGAGTTGACTTGCAAGTGTGTTGTACTGGATGTTTGTAGGTTGTACTCTTTCATTAGTTGTATGGTTGTGTTGCTGGGGGTAATGGTGGTGGTGGGTTGGGCAATCAATTGGCCTATTGATAGGTGTAGATAATTAGAATCATATGGTATATTGTTTGTCTCTTCATTTCCATTACCTGTATCTTGTGAATATTGACACATTAAACTATTTATAAACTTAACAAACTCTGACAATTGATTAACCGAGTCGTTATCCAACATTAAACTTATAAACATCTTGGTATTGTTTAAATTGGGTAGTAGTTTTAACTCATTTGATAATTTCAAATTCATTGGTAATTTAGGTTTGTTTTCTTGTAATTGACTGATAAATGATTCAACATCCGTAAACTTTAATGATATATTATATGATAATGATATATGCAAAGGATTGTACGATTTAGTTAGATTGTTATTCAAGAAAGTATCATCTATCCTCCATTCATTATCTAGGTTCGTGGATTTTAACCAATTGGATACTATCTTAGTGTATGAAGTAAACAACTCATATTGCTCACGTGTAGGTTCTATATGAAGGTATACGAATATAGTAATTAACCCATCAGTTTCATTTTTTCTTTTTTGACCTGATATAGGTATCTTGGAATACCTAAGTTCTATTTCTTGTGGTGGTTTTTTCAGTCTTTTCACCATAGGTGATTGTTCAAAAGATACATTCCGTTCCTCGTCTTCATCATCTGACGATTCATAGTTTCCTAGTAGATCCATATATCACTAAGTTATTCAATTGTGTGTCTAACATTGAAATACAGTATAAACACCGTGATAACACTTTAAAATTTCAAAAATAAACTTTTCAAAATAATACGCACAGCCTCACTCAACAAGCTAACATTCATATGAATCAAGAGAGTATAAGTATATCCAACACAACCGCAGTGCCGCCTTATAGGACTACAAGTTTATAAAAGATATGATAAGAGTCGATTGTGTTATACTTACAAGCAGGGTATTTGAAACACACATCACTTTCCTATGTCAATTATTCATAATATATACACAAGTACTAGGAAATAAGACTCATCATTTGTATGCGTTGCGTATCTAATCACGAAAAATGAAAATTGAGTGCTTTAGTTAAACTGATTGAGTATATAAATGATGTTATTATTCCTCATAGTTGGTTTGAGACGATCATGGAACATCTCAAATTATACAATCAATCTAACAATCAAAATCATCATGCTTTCAAAGAAAGCAATTGAAGGTTCTACAGAGTTAGAAGAGTTACAAATTACTGATGTTGTTGAAAATCCATTAATGCTTGAAAATCCAAAAAATGATGAAAGTTTAACAGATGACTTCATGATTGACATCATTAACTATTATTACAGTATTCCAAAACCAATGAAATATGGAGTTGCTTTGGTGTTATTTCTTGGTATGCTAAGTATCATTTTCGAAACATTTTTAGAGCTGTTTCCAGATCTGTCGTTTGGGCAAGGACCAATCACTAAAGATGAGATCATCAACATGTCAACTTCAAACATTGAACGAGATGCACAATATGCAATCACACCTCAAGAACCATCAATGGGCATCGCATTGGTTGTGATGGTGGGACTCGGTGCTTTATTTCCATTGATTGGTTTCTTCATTGGTAAAGAGAGTGAAAAAAACATGTCTGATTTTAAATTCACACCTAATTTAAATGCTACGAGAGACGTTAGTGCCATGAGTTCACCACTAGTTATCAATGCTCCCGTCACGAGCTCAGTGATCAATTACAAAGTCATCATACACAACCCAAGGAGCCATTGATTCTGCTTTTAATGATCCTTCATACTCCGATGAATTTGTTTGAAACTTCCTTTGTGTTCATAGATGGGACTTCGAACTCAACACACTAAGTTAGGAGCTTCGTCAAAGGAAAGGCGTGGGGTTTCTCATGGTACACATACTTTACAATTGACATAAACCATTGGTTGACATAAACCATTGGGTTGTTCAATCTTATGTTTAGATATATATATATAAAGCTTAAAGTATGATATGTGTAATAACATGGTGTAAAGGTGTTAAGGTGTTCCGAATACGGACTCGTCGACGTTGCTCGCTGCTTGACGTGGTTTATTTTCTTTACTGTATATTATTATTCTTTTATAAGAGATTATCGATCTTTTAATATACAGTTATTATCACTGAGCGTATTGCTCGATATGTTGATGCATTGCCTCATAATCCCTAATATCATAGACTGAATCCTGTTCTAGCGGTTTAATGCCAAATTCTTGGAGTAGCACATCATATTTTACTCTTAGCAACGGCATGCACTTCAACCCAGAGTGTTGCATGGCTAAATCCACCCAATCAGTTGTATTCTTGCAACGGCAGGTGAGTCCACGGTGAAAAAAGTCATTTGTTGCCTGATCTTGTAGTCTTTTAAGGAAAAGTTGTATCGCATGAACAACTTTTCCATTAATGGTACCCAGTTGGTGATACCATGTACATGGACTTTATGTGATGTGGTAAGGTAGTTGCTGATGAACAATGAGGTCCAAGCAACTTCAGGTAGACGAACCATTGTAAAATGCTCCTGGATTGCCATCACCTGTTCATACAATGTATTAACCTTATCCAAAGTTAAGGTCAAATTGGCAAGTTGTTTGTAGGTGTCAATGATCGGTAGATGATCTGGAGGTCGTTGATCATGTCTTGGCTACTCGTTGTTTTCGGCAGACATTGTTTTAATTGGTTTTTTTCTTTGGTTTTCTTTTAATGTTGTTTTATCTTTTTGAAGTTTAGGAAACACTTCTAACTTTAATTAAAGAAAATATTTAAGGTTCGTGCAAAGCGCTTCAGAAAGAGAATCTTGAGATTAAATCTCGTGAAGAAGCAATTCACAACGAAAATCTTGCCATTCATCAGGAAAATCTGGAATTGAAGAAGGAAATTGAGGAGCTGAATTACTGAGGCATTTCCACTGTTTTTCCATTCAAAATTTTGCAACCAAAAGGTAGAAGACCATCAATGTTTTTAGCTCTTAAGAAAAATTTCTCATATGGACTTATCTCAGAACCGCTTTTCGGTAATACATTATGCAAGTTACCTAATAAGTACTGGATCAGACATTTAATCATTCGATATTCTTGCATAATGTATTACCAAAAAGCGGTTCTGAGATAAGTCCATATATGCTAAACCCAAGATAAATCTGAGTGTTACTCATCCTGTTATGAAACAGATTCAGGAAGATATTTCCAAGAAGTTGAAAGCCGATATAAAGGCTAAGATGTCCGGGTTCCAGCAAACTGCTGTTGTCACTCGTTCAGAGTCGGACCCAGAGAAAATCTTGGAGAGAATTCAAATCCTTTTCCTTAGAATTCGTTCAAATTTGAAAGAGCAAAGAAATGTTTTCTTGCCTCCGGATCAACTACGGATTATAGACACATACAAACAACTTGCAAAGCTGACATTAAATCTGGATAAAGTTGATACATTGTATGAACAGGTTATGGCTGTTCAAGAGCATTTCACAGTGATTCGTATACCTGAAGTAGTTTTGACCCCATTGGTCATAAGCAACTATCTGACCACATCCAATAAAGTCCATGTACATGGTATTACCAACTGGTAACGTTGTTCATGCGATACAACTTTTCCCTAAAGGATTACAAGATCAGGCGACAACTGACATATTTTACAGTGGACTCACACCTGCCGTTGCAAGAATACAACTGCATAATTGGGTGCATTCAGCCATGCAACACTCTAGTTCGAAATGCATGCCGTTGCTAAGAGCAAGATATGATGTGCTACTCCAAGAATTTGGCATTAAACCGCCAGAACAGGATTCAGTCTTTGAAATTAGGGACTACGAGGCGCTGCACCAACACATCGAGCAATACGCCCCATTCGAGGTGACAAAGAGCATTGAGTCTGGTTCTAAATCTTCAGCGATGGTGCAATTCAATGTTATGCAAGGTACTTATGGATGAGGAATTCTCCAGTACTTTCAATGTTGAAGATTTGAGTCCCGCTTATCAAATGTATGGTTCTCCATTAAGAATTTCACCAAGGTTCATAGTGATAAAGAACATAACTACTTTAATACGTTTTGGCATGTTCTAACGAAAATCAAGTTAGATTAAGTTTTGATGGAAGAGGGGAATACTATGATATTTGTAATATCGTGGTGTTAACGTGTTACCGTGTTCCGAATACGGACTCGTCGACGTAGCTCGACGTAGTATATTTTATTTACTATAGTTGTTTATATCTACTGTATATTATTATACGTTAATTATTACTAATTATAATCATTAATCTGTTATACTAATCTATACATCACTAAATTAAACTTACTGTCAATAGATCAAAAGGAAGTGTTCATCACTCAACTCAGAACCTACCACATACACAATTTGAAAAAAATTCGAGTCACGTGCCCCCGGATAAATTTCAAAAAGAAAAAAAAATATTGGGAGACTTCCCAAAACGGAAAGAAGTAAATAGTCATTTAAATGAAACTTTCGAGGAAATTGAGCCCTAATCAGATTAAGGGCCATTAGTACATGATGCTTGGATCTGGTTTCAGGATCTGCCAAAACTTTTATTTCTTAATGATAGATAAGGTTTAAAGTTACTGGTTTTTGTTTGTTTGTTTGTTTGTTTTATCCATCAATCTTGCTTTCATTTTGGGAAACAATCATCATGTCAAATACATCTGATACCAATGAGAATGAAAATTCTCAAAGACCTGTTCAGAATATAAACAGTTTGGCACCAGTTAACCTGAAAACATTAACGAGTAGTCCACTTTCCAAGAAAACACCTGTGAAAACTTACAATCACTCAAATATAACACCTGCATCTCCATCATCAAAATTGAAAAACCTTTTCAAATCAACGAGAACAGATGATTATGTTGGGGAAAAAGAAGGTATACTGAATAGACTTACTCGTGCTGCTGTTCAATCTACAGATAGTCTTGAAACTCAATTATCACCATCCAAAATGTCTTTGAGGAGTTTAAGTCCATTAAAGAAACATACAATCACGCCAACTTTCAATGTGTTGTCTCCTAGGAAATTAAATAGCACTACCTCTGTTTCTGAATATGAGTCTGCCGTTGAGGATCAGGATAGTATACATAGAGGTACGAATAATGATGCAAATCAACAACTAGCTGATATGACAGTTGATTTCACAGGTGATTTGTCATCGTTTGATACCACACAAGAATCCCAAAAAACGTCATCAGAAAACAACAACAACTCAAATAGTAACAGTAACAATTCAAAAGATTCATCTCAAAATCCATCCACTGATTACTTATCTTCTTCATTGAATTCTCAAAATGGTTTGACGAAGAAAACCGAAAAATTTATCAAAGAGTCACAAAAATCACAAGGTTATTTTAGAGAGTTGATATTAGAAGAAATTTCAAGATCAGGAAGTGTGAAAAGTAACAAATTGAGTAGTGATGAAAGTTCGTCATTGAAATTATTACAAAGATCAGGAAGTTCCAATATATCTGGTGAGAATCAAAGGTTTAGTATATACAAAGATAAGGGGAAAACAAGTAGTTCGAGTGGTGGTGATAGTTCAAATATAAATTCCGTAACTACTTCAGAATTGAAAAAATTTACAGTGTTACAAGATACGCAAAGTATTGCTAATTTTTATGAATCTTCTGAATCGATCAATGATATCGAAAAAGGACAAGCAAAAATATCCAAAATTACGCATGCTGATATATCTGCAGTTTTGAAAGAATCTCCAATAATTATGGATAGTTCTGGTTTTCAAACTGAGAAAAAGATATCTTCTCCACATCAAAGATATGATACCATTGTGGAAGATGAAAGTCAACTTATTGAAGAAGAGGAAGAAGACTATAACCCGGGAGCAAATACTCATATTTTAGAAGAAAGAGTTCAACAACACTACTATGATTTGACAGGACATACAACTTCCAGTTCAGAATTTATTTCTAACAGTCAGGATTTGCAAGGTGAAGATACCCCAATAATAGGCATACCCTATTTAACAACATCTACTGAAGTTATACGAGGAACCAGTGGAGTAACAGAACAAGAATTCAAATTACAAAGTGATACCAATTCATCAAATTATAGTGAACCAAAAATAAATCAATTGAAAGATGCACCACAATCAAAATATCAAAAATTCGATAATGAAAATAAACTTCAAGTAGGTAATGATTTACTTGATCTTGAAAAAGCACATTTGAAAAACCAACATCATGCACAAGATAACAATAATCTACATTCACAAGAATCCATGTTCTCAAACTCATCTTCATCCTCCTCCTCATCATCATCATCATCAAATAAATCAGTGATTAAAAAAGGGAGCATCGATGCAGTTTGGAGGAAAGAACAATCAAGAGATAAAGTAAAGGAAAATAAAACTTACAAAAACTATGAGATATGTCCTAGGGAAACAGCACTTTTCTTCATTTTCATTTCATTCTTGATTCCACCATTTTGGATCTTGATTGTTGCTGGATTTCTAGACAAGGAATTTGGTAAAGTTCCCAAAGGGTATAAAGTAGCATCTGGATGTTTGGCTCTGTTTACTGTGGTTGCATGTGTCGTTGGATTAGGGGTTGGATTGGGATACGGATTAAATAATTGATACCATATATAGACAAAGGATAATTTTAAGATATACAGATGTATATATATATGAGATAACAGTAAATGGTAGCACAGAATATAGGTATATACATGTCCATGTACAGGCCGTGCCGTCAAACCGAAATCGACGCCAACAGCCGAAAGACGGCCGACGCCGAAACCGAAATCGACGCCGAAACCGACACGGGCAAATAAGTCTTATCCGAGCCCGACTGACTATCTGTTGCTTGTGAGTTCGGGATAACCTTGATCACTAGCTCTCCACTTGTCCTTCCTTTGACATATACTTGAATACCCATTCACAACTACATAGGGTACTTTGATATTATAAATAATTCAGGTGTCCGGTCAACACTTGATTTGTAATTCAGTTGCTGTATCACTCGCATATTCATTCAGTCAGTCTTGTTACAAGCCGGTACATCCCGTCTTCCCTTTCAAATTCAAATACTTTCCATATTCCCAAAAACTAATCAACGGATAACAATACACTATTCGATTGAACAGATTATACCTCACGGAAACAGAATACATCAAAAAAATCATTTGAGTGTCTTTCTCGTGTCCCCATTTCCAATCTCACTTTCCCCTTTCCCCTCTGTTTCACCACCATCATCATCATCATCATCACCCCACATTTGATTCAATATGGGTAATACACCAACAAAAGAACTTAGACCTTCGAGGTCGGGATCTTTTAGTAGGGATTTATTAGTTTCTCCAAAATCCTTATCTGGGTTATCTAGAAAGAAGAAAGAAAAAGAGATTGATAAACAAAAACAAAGAGAGCAACAAATGTTACAAATGATTGTTAGATATGATGAAAATATTGATGGAGGTTATTTAGCACCATATGAAAGTTATAAATTTAGTTTAAGTTATAAGACTCAAATAGTGAGGCAATTGATAATAGAAAGAAAATTAGCACCATTTTTCACACCATTACAAGATTTTGATGAAAATTGGACAGATAAAGAATTATTAGAATATTTAAGAAAATTACCACTTCATGCAGATATATCAATGGAAGATTTAGATGATGATGAAGAAGATCCAGATGATCATAAGATTCATCAAAGTGTTAATTCGATTAAAAGAAAAGAAAGTAAATTAATGAAAAGAAAATTAAAAGAAGCTGCTGTAAAATTACAAACTCAAGCATCAATTAGATATCAAAAGGATAGAGCAATTCAACTTGGAGGTATTAAAACATTTGAAAATATTCCATCTGATGATTTATTACTCCGATTATATAGAAATTCAGCAGAATGTCCAATTTGTTTTCTTTATTATCCATTAAATTTAAATGTTTCAAGATGTTGTATTCAACCAATTTGTACTGAATGTTTTGTTCAAATGAAAAGATCAGATCCTCATCCACCTCATGATGAAGGTGGTGGTGGTGATTCTTCAAATCCAAATAATAATGATAATTTAAATCCTGAAGATTTGATTAGTGAACCTGTTAAATGTCCATTTTGTGCAATGAGTGATTTTGGTGTTACTTATACACCACCAAATTTCAGATCAGGTATAGATGGACGACCACCATCTGAATTTAGAGATTTTAATGCTACTATTGAAGAAGAACCAGATTTATCAATGTCTTCTGAAGGTGGAGGTGGAACTGCTGCAATCAATATTTCAAATTCTTTTACACAAAATCATCGATCTTCTTTAAGTTATGCAATGTCAAAATCACATTCTGCTCAAGGTACACCTCCAAGACATAGTGGATCGTTTATTGATAATTCGGGATTAACTACAACTATTAGTAGTTCAATGGATCAACAAAATAACACATCCACCAATAATAATAATAACACTACCAATAACAATAACAATAATCAATTATTACCTCCTGCTAGAAAGAGAAGAGGTTCTCTACCACCAACAGCACCTGGTGTTATAACGATTGATTTTATAAGACCAGATTGGGAACAAAAATTATTAAATGCAAGAACTAAATTAGCTAGAAGATCAGCAGCAGCAACAGCATTACATGCGTCAAGTTTAATTTCAAATAGAGGTGGAAGTGGAAGTGGTGATTTAAGCAATAATAATAGTTTAACAATTAGTGGATCTGTTCGTGGTGGATTAATGTCAGGTTCAAATTTATATGATTTAACTACATCAACACCAAGTAATGATAGAAGACATCGATCTTTAGTTGGTAGTAGTAGATATTCAAGACAAGATCAATTGGAAATTGAAGAACGGATGATTGAACAAGCATTGAAATTATCTTTATTAGATGAAGAGGAAAGAAGGTTGAAAGAAAGAGCAACTGGAGGGAAATAAATACTCTTTACTCTTAGTTTGAGGTGGTGGTACACTACACAAGAGATGAACTGGTTTGGTTTGGTTTTCCAAATATGCCCAGTTTGTCATCTACAGGTTTTTCAATTATTTATTAATTTATATATATATATATTTTTCACTCTTATTTTTATTTTTATTTTTTGTGTTTTTTGTGTTTTTTGTGTTTTTTTGGCTTTGATTTAAAATTACTTTATTTATGCTTATTTGTTTGTTTGATTGTTTGATTGTTTGTGATTTATTTGCAAACTTTCATTTCATTTTCTTTGACTTTTTATATGTTTTTTATTCCCCCTTTTTTTGTTATTTTGCTATACTTTTAGCAAGATTTGTTGTTTGATATGATTTCTCGTATTGCATGTGTATGATGAATGTTTATGAATTTGCCCCTTATGTAACCGAAAAAGGTAAATTAAAAGATCTACATATTAAATTTCAAAAAAGCTACAATTTTAGGCCCAGTTAATGAATAAGTATGTAGGTGGGTAGGTAGGTGGGTTGGTAGGTGGGTAAATAGGAGTTAGGTATGAGGCAGGTACATGATAGATCTGAAGATATATATAACAATCAATAAGAATAATAAATGATCTCAAATAGTTTCTTTAAAGAGACTAAGATCAGATCTATGTATGTATATTCAAAGCCGAATAATAAAGAGAGAGAGTCTAAAGAAAGTCTAGAGTCTAGACGTGGAGTTTACTATATAATTGTCAAGTACTAAAGGTATAGAAAGAGAAACGGGATTTAAGACCCATTACAGAATATTGCAAGGCTGTACGTATGTATGTATGTACACGATACATCAATTGTACAGTGAGTGGACATTTAGACATGATACTGCGAGTCATGTATTTTGTATAAATTTCAATCGGTTCGGTTTTGATTGGTTTGAAAGTGTGTCTTATAATGAAGAAGTAAAGTTTCTGTTAGTTGGAGTTGAGTCACGTTATGATTTACAGTTGACAATAGTAAGTGTTATGGCAATATAATTGGAGATTTAAATCACATGTTGAAATCGTGCTTGTTAGCAAAAATGGGTTGTAACTTGCAGGTTCAACACAAATAATCCGGCGTGAACAGCAGAATGTGTTTTAGCGTGTGCGCTGTAGCCTGTGCTGTGCTGTGCTGTGCTGTGCTGTGTGAGATGAAGTGCATTTGGCATGTTAAAAACATTCAAAGGCAGTAATTAAAGTGCCGACGTTGGAATGACAGTCGTGGTGAGAATTTTACAAAATGCCGTGGTGAAGATCGTTCTCGAGAAAAGGTTTACCATGACTCATGAAAAATGTTCATTTTTATTTGAAACAAGATCTTCCTCTGTAGCGGGTATTCTTTTGTTTATATATATATATATTAATGAATTTAAAGTCATGTAAATATATACATGTAAATTAGAATTAAGGGAGATCAAGTATATTAATAATAAAACAAAGAGCGGTGAAATATAATTAAAATACGTAACAAAGAACAACGGCTACGGTGCATGAACTATTAACAAGACGTGGAGCCACTTTGGGCACCAGTACGGGATATCCGCGGACAACATTGAATAAGAGGGGGTCTGGCTTACCGCTCGTCTATTGTATTACCGGGGGGGGAGGAAACCCCAAACGGGAACAATTAGAAACAAGAAGAATGGCAAATTGGCAATGGCGGCGGCTACGCATCGAGAAATAGAGTTGAGACGGAACAAGAAACGAGAAACGAGAAACGAGAATCAAAGAATCAAAGAAAGAAACGAGCCTCGAGACAGAAACAAAGAAAAGCAGCCGACCGACACTACTTGTTCTGCCAATTTTCATGTGTCAATTGTACTCTGTCATTTGCACTAATTAATAGTCCTTTGTTCTTTTTTTTTCCCCTTGAACTAAGTAAACTATACTAAACATCATAACTACACTTCATTGATTATATTATTCATTCTTAATTCAAGTGCTAATCAGTGTTAACTCGTCTCCACGGTTTACAACTTTTGTTCTCGTTCCAAATAGTTTCTCATTTGTTTTGTTAACTGAAAAAGAGCTTTTCAAATTCATAAGCTACCATCACCGCTTACCCGCTCATACTACAAAACCTCCAGTACAAGCAAAGCTCTATTTGTGTTCTACTAAAACATCTACCGACGAATCTTGAATAAACACACATCTCCCATTGAAAGGAACATCAAATAATAATAAAACATCACTTACATCAATTTTTGCTTGTTTTTCCATCGAGATATTCTCATCTTTGCTCAATTAATTACTAGTGGTTTAATCTTACTCACATAGACAATCAATATTCAACAGGTATAACTATTAAGAAACCACTAGCTATTCAAAATCGCTTTTCTTTAAAAATGGAGTCAAACTCAATATGGGATATATACTCATCCGCAAAAGGTTTACTTCCTCTATACTCAAGAATTGAGAATAGAACTCTAAGAGAAGAAACTAAAAAGACACAACATGACAGATTCATGAATAGTTTGAATAACGAGGATTTCATAATGGATGATTCCATTCTAACACCATTATCTTCCACTTTGAATTCAACTTCTCCAAATTTCTCAAACAGCCTAAAAGAATCACATGGCATCTATGAAGCGGCAAATTCTTCTGATAGCAACGATATAAATAGTGCTGATTTAATAACTCCTCCAAGTGATATGGGCTCAAATCCAGCTTCAAGACATAACTCAGACAATGGATTGAATCTTTTCTATAATAATAATAATAACAACAACAACACTATGGTGACTCCATTATCAATTTCAGAATCTCCAAACACTAATGTTAATCAAGTTGGAAATAAACTCAATAAAGATATCCTCGGTGATAGTTTACAATTGAACATTGGAGATTTATTAGATTTGAAAAATGAAAAATTATTCTCTGATGATGGTGATTTTGAATTCTTGAAAGAATTTAAAAGAAAAAAGGAAGAAATGGAAAATGAAGCTGGTTTGAAAACTTTAAGACCTTTGGATTTCCATATCAAATCTCATCCATCCGTTTCATCAAATAAGACTAATGTCATGTCTAATAATAATAACTCTACATCAGCAGCTAAGCCAATAGTTAAACTTGAATCTAACAGTCGAGGCGATGCTTCAAAGAAAGGATTTGGAGAAGTTGATGAAATTTCACCAAAATCATCGTTAATTACATCTGAACCTTTGGCCATTCACGTGAAAACCGAAGCCAGTGAATCATTAGGGCAAGAACAACAGACACAACAAAAGGAAGTCGAAAATGAAGATTCAAATAATAAGACTACTGATTCATCGAAAATCTCTGCATCTGCTCCAAATTTATTATCGATCAAATCAGCTTCAAGTACATCACTCAATAGCAAACCAATCTCAAAATGTTCAAACTGTAGTACTACAAAGACACCATTATGGAGAAGAGATTCTACTGGTAATACACTTTGTAATGCTTGTGGTTTGTTCCAAAAGTTACATGGTACTATGAGACCTTTATCTTTGAAGACAGATATTATCAAGAAAAGAAATTCAAAAAGACAATCCATTAATGGTTCTCAAGGTTCATTATATATGAATAGACAAATGAGTTTCAGTGGTTCAAATATTAATTTTGCTGCTCAACAAAGTCCTGTGTCATTTGATGTCATGGGAAACCAGATCCCATTACAACAACCTCAATACCCATTCAATCCTCCTGGTGGATCTCCAATGTCTGGTAACAATTTCTTCCCTCAAAGCTTCCCTAATCAACCATTCTTACTGGCTCAACAATTTACCACTCAACAACAACAACAATATCAATTACAACAACAATTACAACTTCAAGCACAACAACAAATGCAAGTTCAACAATGTATATCTCAGTTAACACCTTTACAACAGCAAGAAATTCAACTTCAACTACGACAACAACAACTGCAATTACAAATGCAACTGTCTCAAGCTCAAGGTTCTCCACAAAATCTACAACCACAACAACAACAACAACAACAACAACAGCAGCAGCAGCAGCAGCAGCCTCAACAACAGCAACAACAACAATTACAACCTCAACAACAGTCTGTGCAGCAGACATCTGCATCATCTGCAGCATCTCGTTCAAAAAATGTTCCTATATTGCCTAAACCAAGTGGAAACAAGACTTCATCTAATCCTAATACCCCTCTAGCAACAACACCATCCGCCGTCAATTCACCAGTTGCTATTTCGCCTCTTAATTCTTCAAATAACTTGATGATGACTGCTCAACCTCAAGAAATTCCGCAATTCAAAAGACGTAAGTCTAGAATTAGTTTACAATCCAATGTTTCTAATCCTTCATCACCATTATCAATCAATTTTGGAAATGGACCAACTTCATTTTCTCCATCATCATCAAGTAACTTATCATCACCAGCAGCAGCAGCGGCAGCAGCAGCGGCAGCAGGTTTTCCAGGTTCTTTACCATCAAGTAGTTTAGGAACACCATCTTCAGTTTCTAGACATAATTCAATCTCATCATATAATTTATATCAAGATATTAATAGTAAGAGAGGTTTAACAACAGGTATCATTGGAGGCAATGGTTCAAATGGAGGATTATCAACATCAGGTTCATCACCTGCTACAGGTGGTTCAAATAATATGTTTTCAAATAATTTCAATGGATTTAATAAACAAAGTCAATCTACAAGAAGTTCATTCAATATGCCTAATTCATTACAAAAAAGTTCTAATTTGAGTAAAGGTGTTATTAATTCATCTAATTTGAGTAAAGGTATGGCAAGTATGGCTAATAATATGGCTACCAAATCTACAAATACAAATGATAATAACGATAATGAACAAAATAATGAAAAATCTTCTGTTGATGTTGATGATCTTGATTGGTTGAAATTTGGTGTTTGAATTCGTATTGTGATTTATATTGAATTAGTGTTGTATTATTAAAGTTGATTGTTGTATCATTAGAGTTGATTGTTGTATTTTTAGAAGAAAGTTGAGTTGTTAATTAGGTATTCTGTGATTTATTACATTGTTTCATTGAGAAAAAGCAATCTTACAAATTCATGAAGGCGAAGGAGTTGGATGATTATGAGAAATTATGTGAAAAGACAAATTTACCATCAGAAGAAGGAAATAAAAAAACCCATGATAAAAAGAGAAAAAGAGAAAAAATAAAAAGACAGTTTTAATAAAAGACAGAAAAAAAAGACAGTCTTAATAAAAGTTATTGTACCATTCATTGATGTTTTTCTTCCATTTTATATTTTTTTTGTGTGTTTTTTTTTTTTTTTGTTATTATTCATTTCAATCGCTTGTCATTCATTCATTCATACCCCTTGTTTTTCAAAGGAGTTATGTGTTTTTTTTTTACGTACATTATTTCAAATAGAGGACCATACAAACTATAGTATTTAGTGTTATTATTTCAAGTTTACATTTAGTTTAATGTTATGATTGTTTATATTTACTTTATTTTATTTTCATTCACTTTTTTTCAGCTTATGTTTTCGTGCTTTTACATTCACTTTCACTTTCACTCTTTATTTTTACAATTAATGAACAATTTTCAAAAGGATTTATCTATACCCAAGTTACCTATATTTGAAGTAGTTTATGTATGTATGTATGTATGTATGTATGTATGTATGTATGTATGTATGTATGTCAGCAATATTTAAATCACTTTCAACTCCAACATTCAACAATGATATCAGATGAAGATAAAGATACGTACGTCAGTATATCAAGCAGTCTAGTTTTTAAAATCAGCAATATTCAAATCAGTTACAACTTCAACATTCATAAACCCATCTATGAGAAATGATATCTGATATCGATATGCCTTGTTCGTAAATGATAAGATGGCTGTTGTATAGTTATCCAAACCCATCAACGAACAAAACATATTGATGTAAGACATCATTTTCTAAAGGACCATTCGCTTAGAGGGGTATATGACTTGGTGAGAGCCGATACGAATTCAAATCTTGCTGATTCTTCGACTATGGAAGATTCTTAGTTAACAGAAGTAATATTATCTAATGCTGGTCATTTGATTAATGGTTATTGAAGCTGTTGATTATTCACAAATGTTCTTTGTCTGTCTACGCTGTGAATCATCCTCCTGAAACATAAGATTACCGACATCCACTTCCATATTTCCAAGCAACTGTTTCCAACCTAAGTACACATTTCCTGTACAGCTTCAGTTAACAACATTTACACAGCTTCAATCGTTGATGAAACAACTATATCTTGCTTCGTTGATATCCAAGTAACCGAATCATTGGCCATCATATACAATGACTTTCAAGTATCTTTATCTCCTGCCCATTCAGCATCAGAATACCCAACTAACATTCATTCCTGGGAATATTCAATACCGTAACCAATAACTACTTTCAATCAAATATCTTATCACATGTCAAGTAGCAGCCAGATAACACAACACGATACTGTCTTGATGACTCTAGATATCTACTCAATCAAAGTACTAACAACAAAAGCAATATCATAGCAAAACGGAAGTAACAGCAGAATCCTGTTGCTCTATCCTCAACAGAAGCTGAATATATGCCATTAATTGAAGCTGTAAGAAGATACCTTCCTGATTTCAACCATTCATCCTTGCAAATCTCAGTAAGATACCGACATATTGGTGAAACCATCAGTCATAGGAGGTGTTCAACAGATATAAGTATTATGTAATTGCATTACGTCATCAGTTACGTAATCTGGTGTAAAGATGTCAATTTGTGTGTTTCTGACTTTTTTTTTTTGCTTTCGATGTATTTCAACGGTGATGATAGTTTGTAGTGTATCCATTTGATTATCCTTCAATTCACTAGCTTGTCTGATTGTGTATCTATAGATCTCACTCTCACTGTTTGGAAGATTTGAACATTTACGATGCACAGAGGAAGTAGCAGAGGAGGTTACGGAGGTGGATATATGAATCCTCAACAGAGCATTCAAAGAGCTAATCAATATCAAAATGAAAATGTTATAACTGTTGAAATATATGGTTGGCAACGTGCATCTCAACAAGATTTAGTGAATTTCATAAGTAGAAAGACTAGAATCGGATTACAAAACGTGATAGCGGATCATAATAGTGGTGCTTTGAGAGGAACAGTTAGAAATAAAAAGGAAGCTGATGATTTATTAAGAGCTTCAGGAATTCAATTTGCTGGTGATACATTACGTATCAAAATCGTTGATGATACTGGAATAGCAGGTACGAATACATCAAATACTATAAATACAATTGAAGTTTTGAAAACTTTCTTAAGAAATAGATATGATATAAATTCAAAAATGTTAAATTTAGAAAATATGTCACAAGATCAATTGTTGGTATCCAATGGACTTTTCTCATCTTCTGCTACATCATCCAAGTTTTTCCCAGCATTGATGGGATTAGCATCAAAAGAGAAATTAGCTGTTGATTCAGTTAATCTTTCAAATAATAAATTGAATGATTATTCAAAATATTTAGTTGAATTAAGCCATGCATTCCCAGATTTGAAAAATTTAGCTTTGGCAAATAATAACATTACTAAATTAGAATTTTTTGAAAGATCTAAAAACAAATTTTTGAAATTAAGAGAATTGGTATTGTCTGGTAATCCAATAATGAATTCAAATGTTCATGCTGGTATAATTAAAGTGTTTCCAAGATTGATAGTTTTAGATGGACAAATAGTTAGAGATGAAAATAAATTAAACGCAATTTATAGCTTCTCTTTCCCTAAAAAATCAATGTTTTTCGAAAATCCAGATCTACAAAAAGCTTCAACTAGTTTCATTTCAACTTATCTGAATATGTGGGATAATTCAAGGTTAGATTTATTACAATTATATACATCAGAGTCTCAATTCTCATACCATTATGATACTGCTCATATTGTTGATCAAACCCTACCTACACATTCATCCCAAGGAGGATATCATTCTTCATCGGTTCATTCAACAGCAACTTGGGGTTATTATATGACAAATTCACGTAATTTATCAAGAGTCTCTGCTCCAAAACAAAGAATGGCAAGATTATTCAAAGGTCCTGAAAATATAAGTCAAGTTTTCAGATCATTACCAAAGACAAAACATAGTATATTGGAACATCCAGAATTATATTCAGTTGAAACAATATCTTTCCCAAGTTTAAACGGTATGCAAATTGTCATACATGGTGAATTCGAAGAAGTTGCAGCTCCTGAACAACCTCAACAATTAAACCCACCACCTCAAAAAGGTAGACATAATAGATATAATAATAATCCAACGCAGAATAAAGGTACTTTAGAAAAACGATCATTTGATAGATCATTCATTGTTGTTCCGGGTAGTAACGGTTCGTTTATCGTTGCTTCAGATATGTTGTTATTGAAAAGTTATGCTAGTAATAAAGCATTCTTAGAGGATCCTATCGTTGCTACATCTACTCCAACTTCAACTCCACCACCACCAGCAACTATCAATTCAGGTCCATTGTCAGGAATACCTTCAACAACAGCACCATCACCATTAGCATCGGTACCTGGGAATCCACTTCTTGGTGCCGTCTCTAACTTTTCTACAAACTCTCCAAGTGGGACTATCTCACCTCAACAACAACAGCAACAAACATTACCTCCTGATATTGCTTCAAAACTAAATATAACTCAACAACAACTGGTTTTGAAAATTATGAGTGATACAAGATTAACTTTGGAATTCACATTGATGTTATGTGAGCAAAGTAATTGGAATTATGAATTAGCTGGTCAAAATTTCGCCAGTTCTAAAGCTAATCTTCCACCACAAGCATATCAGATGTGATATTAGTTTACTATTATAGAAAGTTGGTTTCTCTTCTTCGTTTTAGAATGATTTGTGTGTAAACGCAATACGATTGAGGACAAATTAGTATTTGTATCTGTTTAGTATATATATATTTGTATAGCTCAAAAAAAATATAAAGCCAAAAAAAAGCCTTGTTTATAAGTGTTTTTTTTTTTTTATCTCCTAGTTAGATATCAATGAACTATAATGTATTCTCTAAACAAAAAAATGTACGTATATATTTCAAACAAACGAAAAAAAAAGCAAATAGTACTAAAAGCCAAAAATTCAAGTAAAGTAAAAGTCAAAAAAGAGAGATATGGTCATAAAATAATTGTTCAAACATCAACTGGATCCATTTTTGGGAAAACACGAGCACCTTGGAAGAAAATTCTAGCTGCTGAAGCAGCACCCATTAAAGATTTAGACATTGGACGATCTTTTATAGGTGTATCATTACTACCACCAACTCTATCTTGAGCACATGGATCGAACTTTTTATGCCCTTTGAATTCTTCTTTGTACCTTTTATAAGTTTTTTCATCAATTTTGAAAATATCAAATGATGTATAATATCCACCATCTTGTGGATCATAACAGTATTTTCTAAAATATGACAGATGTCTTAAAATTTCTTGCTTACAACAATCTTTTGTTGATTGTGGTGCTGTTTCATCAAAAGTTTCCAAATAATCTGCTAATCCTTCAATCAACAATTGAATGAAGTATGAAGGACCATGCCAGAATCTTTTACTCCAATCATCATAATCTCTATCATACAAAGTTCTTCCTCTATGTGTAGCTGCTTCTGCTAATTTCTTAGCCTTTTCTGCCCATTCATTATTATGATCATACTTATATAATAAACATAAAGCAGTAATGGTATTACCTGTATTATAAGAGTATTTTTGTTTATCAATAACTTCAGAATCATAAGCGACACCATCCCAAATCAAATTATCATTTGGATCAAACATCTTGGTGAAAATAAAATTCATACAAACCTTGGCATATTCATAAAGTTGACGTTTTTCATCTTCATTTGATGAATATGGAATCAATTTCATTGCACACGTTGCAGAAACACAATTGGAAATAGTTGACATATATTTTCTTGAAATATGCCATTTCATACCTGTAACTTTGAAACTTTCATGTTCTTTTAAACCACCCATTAAAAATCTCATCAATTCTTTACTTAATTCAAGATATTCTTTGTTACCTGTAGCTTCATAGCAAACAAGCATACCTCTCAATAAATGATCGGCATCATCATAATTGATGTCATCATCACCTGAATTCGGACCACCGTGATACAGAACTGAATATCCTCCATTTTTAGGATTTCTATAGTTCAGACAAGCACGAACAGTAGGTTCAACAATAGGTAAAGTTAAATCCTTATAAACCATACAACTTTCACCAATGGCATGTAATACAACGCCCATTGTCCAACAACTGAATTTACCATCTCTAGATTCATGACATGGAACCTTAGTTGAGAAATTATTAATACTTGGATTCCAATATTGGAACCACATATTCTTAACTATATTGTATCCTTCCAAATTATTATCGAATGACATTTTTAGTTTTGATTGAATGCTAAATCTAAATTATCTCAGTTGATATGAATTAATAATAATCCCGTTCAATTTTCGTATGTGATCACACTTTATAAGTTAATGAAAAAAAAAAAAACCTATTGAAATCTAACAGCAAAGTTAAAGAAGTTGAAAATTGAACCAATATTTAAACTCTTCGGAATCTACAATAAGGTGAAACTCCGATTGCTTGCTATTACTATGCTTATTCCAGTTAACACCCCACGAATAAAGAATAGCACAGCCTTTCAATATATATTTCAGGTACGAAATTTTCAAGCCGCTGAGGCTGAGTTTCTATGCCGGGTGAGATACCGTGCTCTCTTTTACCCTTTTTAATGTATACTCTATGTTGGGTTTCAAGAGCTGGTCTTTGGTGATATGGAATTTATTGAATGTTGGTCATCTACCACTTCCAAGATTGAAGTGTGATTATTTTTCAGTGTGTACTGAGGATGGAGGGTAGATGTAAAGATATTACAGGAAGGTGATTTATGCTAGCCATCAGTACCAACAAACAAGTAAAGCGATTCCTATAGAACCAGTAGTAATTACAACACAAAGCAATGTGATGAAAGGATAGTCTTGTCACAACACAGTGGGTCTTGGTTATCAGTCTGCTTATCATTGATGAGGTTGAATCAAATTTTGTTCATTTGATAGCATAGTCATCCTGGTTCGTAGTAGATACTGTAACCAAGTTATAGTTTATTGACCTGTTCACTACATCCTAAGCAGCCTTCGACTCAGAATGGTCTTTTAGAAGTTTCTGGTCTAATCTGAAAAGATACAGCGGTAGATTTGTCAACAGAGGAAGGTCAAACAAGCTCATCTCGAGTGATCTTTTTCAAGAAAAAAAAATCACCCCGTTAGTAACTGTGCATTAGTAATCATAAAATGAATATATTCTTGATGAGTTTGAAGTAACTCACCTCCATTTAATAGGACAATCATCCTGATAGTAACTGTGTGGTCTATCTAGTTATACGCTCACCGATTTCTATTAGCAAAAGATAAATTCTTTGAAGAATTTGTTTGTTGTAAAATTATCAGAAACTTTCTAATGTGATGGCTCAAATAACTAATTGTGCATCAGTAATCATAGAATAAATACGTCTTCTATGGGGTTCAAGGAACCTTCGTCCGTTGAATAAAGTAATTATCCTGATAGTAACTATGTAGTCTATATTAAAAAAATTGCCCCCTCCCCCTCTGGGGAACGAACTAATTGTTCATGAGTAATCATGAAATAAATGTATTCTCGATGCGGTTGAAGAAACTTCTCTCCGTTAAATGAAACAATCGTTCTAGCAGTATCTATTTTGGTTAAATAGCTACAGAACTTAGTGATCACTATGAGCAAAAGATCAATCCTACGTTGCACTGAGAACTAGATACACCATATAACAACCATACAGCATCGAAACAAGATTAAGCTTATACAACGAATGCCCATCAAACATTAACAAAGATTTAGTACTGGTATGCCTAATACTAATAGTTTTGAATAAGCTGATACATGCTTTTCCTCTATAACTAGTTTTATTCTACAGAGTTTTACTTCAAATTGGAGGTTTTTGATGCAGGTTGGAGAAGTTTCAGATGATCGTACCTCTGGTTAGCTGTTCAGTCAATGTGACCTTATTTGAACCAGTACAGTCTCTAATCCAATAAATAACCAAATCACCTTGAGGACCCACTTTATGCAAATAGTGATAAGTAACTTTTTTTATTCATATAACCTACATAGTTACTATCGGGATGATTGTCTTATTAGGTTGATTCATCCCCATTGAGAATAAAATTATTATTATTATTATTATTATCATGATTATCCTTTGGAGAATCCGTTTCAAATTTGATAAATAACGTATATGATAGCTTTTACAGGTTGGTTATTGATCTATTTGTTCTGTCAAATATACGAGGCTTACACCAACCTTATCGAGAATCTATTCAACATAATTGATATTATCAAAATGTGAAAAAGAGAGAGAGGCACGAAAAAAGTAAGGAAAAGTTCGATGAGGGGACATTCTTTGAGATCCCACTTGTCATGTTCTACCACATTGAGGCTAGAAGTATCGTAGATTTTTAAAAATTCACCTTCTGATTCAACTGTAGGCGGCTTACTGTAAGGGACGGAGCCCAATGGAGTCTGCCAGATGTGTTCAAAGTTTCTTTAGCCCGCACCCGAAAACCCTCACGTGAAATAAAAACTGTTTATCGGCGATATTCAGTACCACTCACCGTTGTGAAGCACCTCAAAAGAAGTTAAACTATGAAAGCATTGTCTGTGTTTCATGTGGGCTTAGAACTGATAATTTTAATGGACTTTTGAGGTAGAAAAGAGCAGTTTTAGGGTGATAATTTTGTTAAAAAAAGCGGTTTGGAACTCTGAATCGCCACTAAGCCGTCCGCTTCTTTTTACATGAAATCCGATATAGTGTAACGGCTATCATGGTCCGCTTTCACCGGGCAGACCCGGGTTCGACTCCCGGTATCGGAACAACTTAATTTATTAAGAATTCAATTTTTTTTGATTGTTGAATCAATTTATATTCACATCTATATATTTCTATTTTTCTAGTAAATAGTTTCAGTTATTGTTGCTCTGTTGAATCAATTTATATTCACATCTATATATTTCTATTTTTCTAGTAAATAGTTTCAGTTATTGTTGCTCATTTCAGAATTTAAGGAGACTGTTTCAGGAAGATCATTATCTAACAATGCTTGAGTAGTGTCTTCTCGGTCACTCCAAAGCAATGAAATTTCTAAATATCTTGACACAAACGTTATTAATAACAGAACGGGTACTTCAACAAGTGGTCCAAACGTAGCAGCAACAGCTTGTTTACTTCCATTACCGTATATCGCAATAGCCACAGCCAAGCTAAGCTCAAAGTTATTAGAGCCTGCAGTGAAGGCTTGTGTAGCAATTTCGGGGTAAGGTGCTGAACAAAATCTCTGATTCCATCTCGCAGGAACATTTTCGACAATGTTGATGGTGAACCGTTGACTATTTTTCTCACAACCACAAGCAGATTGACAAAAGTTTCCATCATCAAGTTCATCACTGGTTGCCAGTTTGATATAATTTCTACCATAAAACCATCTCAAAACGAAGAAGACAGAAAACCATGATATTATAAAATAGCAGATCAATGGAATGAAACATCTGAAAGCTGTACCAATCTCTTGGATAAAGCTATTACCCTTGTCAATGAACAAAACAATGATGGTGTACAAAAGCCCTAAAAGTCCGAAAGGTGAAATCAGGGGTAGTATTTTTTCATTGTAGACTTTCTTACCAAACATAGCTAAGCTGACAAAACGAATCAAAAGGCCTATAGCAATTGGAATTCCTAAGAAGAAAGCGATAGTTTGAGACACTAAAGTATATGTCTCTGTAGTTGAAGCACCATTGTTTAGCGATCTACCTCCACCCATAATATCACAGAACAATATCTTGTAAGGTGCAAATAACACCAACTGCATTAAACTATTAATGATTACCAAGATAGCACAAAGCTCGTTGTCACCAAGGGCAATATCGTTCCAAAGTAAAACCATCGCAATACATCTGGCTAATCCTATCATGATCACTCCAACTCTATACTCTGGTTGATCAAATAGAGTCAACCATGCTAGACCAAACATGATGAATGGACATACAATCCAATTCAAAACCAGCGATATTATTATTTTATTTATTCTATTCTTTCGAAATAGTAGTTGTTTCCCATTTTCCCATTGAATCTTACATAAAGGTGGTACCATCATAACTACCATACCTATGGCTAGTGGAACAGAAACATTTATTACCTTAGCACCATTGAAAGCTTCTCTTGAATCTGGTACATAGACAGATAAAACTATTCCGATTACGATCGCCCCTATAATCCACACCGGTAGTAGCTTGTCAACCCAGCTTAAACTATTGAAAACCGCTTTGGTTGTGACTGAAATTTCGCCCATCGACTCAATCGTAATAGTAAGAGGTAGAACTGTTGTACCTCCAAAGGTAGAATACGTTATTAAGAAGACGTGAACGACCCCAAACAACCAAATCTTAAAGAAAGCCATGCAAACGAGTGCGGCTTGGATATCATTTTGGATAGCCGTATGCAGCTGCTCCTTTTTGGCAGTTCACCCTTTTTGAGTTCTTGTTCCTCTCTTCTTTCTCCTTTATCGTTTAGCCTTTCTTAACAGGAAATCATTAACGATATACAAAATTTTTGGTTAGAGAGATACAATCAGGATAGCACGGCTGCCAGGTTGGGTACCTATAATGAAAGGAAAGGGGCGAGCTGGACGGCAATGACAGATTATCACTAGATATACATTTTTAGAGATTGCTATTTTCCAGCAGAGGCACTCACCGAATGTTTCTTCATATTGCAAATATCATCTTTTTGCAGATTATTATGTTTACTTCTTCGCAAAACTAAGATTTCAAACTTGGCACTATATTCAAAATACGAATTACTCCGTTGAACGGTGAAGATTTGGACCCAAAACTGAATAAGGTACAAGTTATGGACAAGGTTATTCAATTGTTTCTCAAGGATTTGATTCTTTCTCATATTGTGACAGGTATGCAGCTTATCATGGAGCATCAAATTGATATATGGTGCCAATCACAGATAAGGTTGTCTATAATTGGTACCATATAAGGTCAATTGTTTCTCAAGGTTTTCGATCTTTCACATACTTTGACAGG
>KV453879.1:10262-73562 GCA_001661425.1 Ogataea arabinofermentans
AGTATGATTTTAAATTTGGATCATCACAAATTACAAATTCTAAGATATTAGTTATAGGAGCAGGAGGATTAGGTTGTGAGATATTAAAGAACTTAGTACTTTCACAATTTACACAAATAGAATGCATTGATATGGATATAATTGATTTAAGTAATTTAAATAGACAATTTTTATTTCGTGATAAAGATATAGGAAATTCAAAATCTAAAGTTGCTACAACATATATAAATACAAAATTTAAGACTAATATAACTGGTCATTTTAATAAGATTCAAGATATGTCTGATTCATTTTATCTTAAATTTGATTTTATAATATGTGGATTAGATAATATACAAGCACGAGAATGGATAAATTTGAAATTAATTCAATTATCACATTTGAAAATCATACCTTGGATAGATGGAGGTACTGAAGGTTTCCAAGGATCAGTTAAATTAATAATACCTAGTGTTAATGCATGTTTTAAATGTTATTCTAAATTATTACCACCAAAGACAACGTATCCATTATGTACTTTGGCAACAACACCAAGATTACCTGAACATTGTATTGAATATGCATTACAATTACAATGGCCTAAATTAAATCCAAATAAACAATTCAATGCAGATGATTCTGAAATGTTAGAAGAATTATATCAAATGTCATTGAAAAGAAGTGATGAATTTGGTATAAAAGGAGTTACAAAATCATTAACATTAGGTGTTGTGAAGAATATCATACCTTCAATAGCATCAACAAATGCAATCATATCATCAATTTGTGTTAATGAAGCTTTCAAATTTATAACATGTGTATCACCAACAATGAATGGTGAGAATTTGTATTATAATGGATCAATTGGATTGAATTTATTTGTTGATAAATATGATAAATTGGAAAATTGTGAACATTGTAGTGATAATGAATTAATTGAACTTGAAATTAAAGAGAATGAGATGTTAAATGATTTTACTGAAAGATTGATTAAAGAATTAGAATTAATCAATTGTGTTATAATGACAATTGATGGAGATGATCTATATAATGATAAATTAAAGAAATACTATATCGATCAAACAACATTGGTTAAACAATTTGATAAATTGTTAATAATTTCTAAAAATCTAGAAAAAGCTAAAATTGTTCGCATTAAATTGCCTAATTAGGAAATTAGCGAATCAAATTAACGTGTTGTTGTTCAACAAACAAACAAATAAATGATGATGATTATAATAATAATGATAATGATAATGATAATAATAATCTCTCTATTTTAATATTAATAATATCTATAATCTATATAGTTAATCTAAAGTTTCTAAAAACATTTAAGCATGTTTAGAGAAGTATTTTTTTGAACCATCAACTTCAGGAACAATGGTATCAGAACCTTGAGTCCAGTTAGCAGGACAAACTTCACCGTATTTTTCAGTAAATTGGAAAGCTTCTAATAATCTTAATGATTCATCAACGTTTCTACCAACTGGTAAATCATTAATTGTAATTTGTCTTAAAGTACCCTTTGGATCAATTAAGAAGATACCTCTTAAAGCAACACCTTCTTCTTCAATCAAGACACCATAAGATTTGGATAATGAATGATTAGTATCAGCTAATAATGGAATATCAACAGGACCTAAACCACCATCAGCTCTAGCAACATTAGTCCAAGCTAACAAAGAATATTCAGAATCAGTTGAAGCAAATAAGATTTGACAATCTTTTTCAGCAAATTTTTTAGCAGCTTCAGAATAAGCAATGATTTCTGTTGGACAAACAAATGTGAAAGCTAATGGAATAAAAGCTAATAAGACCCATTTACCTTTATATTGTTCTAAAGAAACTTCTTCGAACATACCATCAATGACGGCAGTTTTCTTGAATTCAGGAGCAGGTTGTTGAACGTAAGCAGGCATAGTAGGTGTAGTAAGAGTAATTAAGTGTAGTAATTGAGTAGTAGTAGTACTTAAAAGAAGGAAAGAAGAGAGTAGGAGTAGTAGCAGTATAAAAAGTGTGGCATTAAAAGTGGAAAATGAGTTGAATTTATATAATTTTTAAAGTATGCTGATTAGATAATCGATTACGTAATTCAAATTACTAACATGTTAAATTGGCTGGCTGGCCATTCTTAACTCTTAACTCCATCATCCGATATAATCCATTCTTCTAGATCTTGTCTTTTATTAGTCCATTTAATTATCTCATATTCGTATATCATTTGTATATCTGGTACAACGGTGATTATTAATAGTATAATATCTTGTATACTTACTATCAATTTATTAATTACACCACCTCCTGTCTTACTCTCAATATACTTTGTCACTATACTATTAGCCTCACTATCACTCATTCTATCATCTCTTGTTAAATATTTAACCAACTCTTCTCTGTTTAAATAGTATCTTTGATTATTAATCATATATGATACTAATTTAGCTATTCCTGATTTAAGCTTATCATTTATAAAATCATTTAATCTTATAGTTGAATCAATCAATCTAATTATTAAATTATTGATTAGGATATTAGGTGCATCTAACTCAATTATTTCTTTCAATTGTTTTAAAAAGAACTTGTTACTCAAAGCAAGTAAAATATAAACAAATGTTAATATTTTTTGCAATCTTGAATTTGTATAGAATGTTTCCGGTTCAAATCCAAGCATGAAGTAAAGAAAAACATAAGCTACTAAAGTACCTATCAACCATGCAAATCTAATCAATGTACCTTCAAATATAACATGATATGAGTATTTAAATGGTTCTAATATAACACTTTCAAATGCTAATCTAGCAATACTTTTCGGTGTTGTCGTTGTCGTTGTTGTAGTAGTAGGTGATGATGCATTCTTTTCATCATCAATATAAATGACTAATTTATTTAGATCAACTAATTCTTTCAATTTATTAGCACCTGTATTACTTAACAATAAATATGGATCATATTCATCATGATTATCAACTACTATAACATCTTGATTACTTAATTTGATAGATTTATCATCGTTTAATTTAATCATATATTGATAATGTTCATCTTCTTCTTCTTCATCTTCTTCTACGTGATTTTCACTATAAGATACATCAATTCTAATGAAATCAGGATCATGATCTAACATATCTTTCAAGCTCTTTGAATCATATTTAGATGAACTTGCATCAATCTTTATAAGATAATTAATTATGAAGAAATTGTATTTTATATTGTTTTCAAATAATATTCTTTTCAATTCACTTATTGTGGAAGATAGATCAATATCAAATGATAATGAATTGATATCTTCCCAATAAATTGTACATTCAATCAACGACATATCAGTTAGTTAGTTAATCTTTAGTATATAACATAAAGAATAGTATAATGAATAATTGCCTTTAACATGTCACACTTGATATAAATGATTTATGACATCATGTTTATTACGTAATCGATTATGTAATTCGTTAAATCATTTAAATAAACCAAAATATTCCATATTCATACCATAATTATACCATATATATACCATATATATACCTAATATCATATCATTACATCATGATCTTCCTTCTTGTTGTTTACGCAATTCAGCTTCTTTTTTCAATTGTTTATAAAGTTCATAAGTTTCATCAGAACGCAACTCAGTCATAACATTATCCATAACTTCATCAACTGTTTCATCCTCACCGATTCTAATACTCAATAAAGCTTCTAGACAGTTGTCAAATGATTTAGAACCAATTGTATCTAATGGTAGATTCTCTGAAAGGATGTATTCAAGTATAGCTTGCATCCATTGATCCAACAATTCTTCCCTCTTTTCATCCATTCTAACAACACCACTGTTACTCTTCATCCATAAGGATTTTAAATGAGCTTTTTGATCATTTGTCAATTGGATTTGGTTGTTTGAAGCGTTTCTTAACATGTTAGTAGTATATATCTGTATCACTGACACCAAAAGATAAGTATTAAAGTGTGATATATATATAATTTACGCGTCGCTCTTAAAATCCCTAATCAAGTTGAAAAGAAGGCTCTTTATAAAAGTGATGACGTCAGTGATTACGTAAACGTGATAAAAGAGGGAAACTTGTATTTTGAATATAAAAAGGCTTTGTTTCCCAACTTGAACTTGTTTCCTTCTTTTAACCACTTTATTAATATGTTCTTCTTCTTATTCTTAATAATAATGTATGTATGTATGTATTATTACTCCAACATTGAGATACTTTACTTACTCTAGTTAGAAATACATTAGCTTGCAACACTAGTTATAATTATCACATCTTGATCTCAACTCTTCCACTCTCAACTCTAAGATAAACTATTTATAACTATTGTACCTTCTATTGCTCTTCTATCTACATTTAGTAAAGTATCTTTTGTTCCATCTAATACACTAACTTACTTATCAACAACTAACTTCTCTAATTAGTATTAATTAACACATCTTTACACCATTTCATACTTATCATTACATAATCAATTAATAAATTCTAAAAATTTTCGTCGTCTTTATACTATTATATATGATAAACGTATCTGATGTTTTCAATTTATATACATATATATCACACCATTTTTATTCTATCTAATCCGTCATCGTTTATAGATACATTTCACAATGCTTAAAACTTCTATCAATCGATCTACTATTCAATCTCGTCATTTGGGTTCTTTTATAAGGAGTGTTCTTTGTATGGATCCTCCAGCTTCTCCTGATGAACCAACTGTTGAAAATAGATTTCATATATGGGATCAATCTCCTTCTCCAGATTTACGTTTGAGAGCAGCTACAATTAGAGCTAATGCTAAATGTCCCGTTACTAAAAAAGAAATCAATTTTGTTTGTCCTTATAGTGGTATACCAACTCATCATTCAAAAGAAGCTTGGGAATCTGATACTGAATATCATGAAACTAAAAAATATGAAATTTTGAAAAAAGTTAATATTTATGAACATGATTTAAGATCAAATAGACAATTTCATGAATTTGATTTCCCAAATGTTCAACCTCAAGATACAATTGTTAATTTTTCAACTTGGGATACATTTTTATATACAAGACAATTTTATTCAATGGATACAGAATTTCAATTAGCTGTTGTTACTAAAATGTTAACTTTCCCATTAACAATTAGTTCTATTTTACATCAATATTCTCCTTATTTTATGAAACCTCAAGGTCCAATTACATTAGAAGGTTTAAAATCATTATCTGCATTACGTTATACTTTATATCCTGAAAATAGAGTTTCTTCATTACGTGAAAGACCAATTAGATTATTTATTTTAAATTCTAAAATTGAATCAATGTTACCAGGTCATGTTTGGAAAGAATTAACTTATTTATTCCCTTCAATTACTTTTGAAATTCATTTTATTGGTTCTGAATCTTATTTTGATAAAGATAAAAAACAATTTATACAATCAAATCAACCAATAATTCAAAGAATGGATGATACTTTAACTTTTATTCATCATACTTCTGATTTTGATAAATTACATGAAGCTAAAGATTTCTTCCCATATGATCCATATTTAGATGTTTTCTTTGCATTCCATCCAAGATTTTCACATAATTCAATATCAAATTCAAATCCATTATGGTTAAATTCATTACCTGGTTTATTAGAATCTAAATGTGCTATATTTTTCACTGGTTTTACAAAATTAGAAATGGATTTAGATATGCAATTTTTACAAGATAATTATGGTGATGAATGTGATTTATTAATGGATCCAATTCAAAATGTTTTCAATTGTACTAAATGGGAATTTAATGATTTCAATCCAATGGAAACTTTCAGATTTAATGAATTGGTTGCTGGTTTTAGAGGTAAGAGATATCATGCTGTTCATCAAAACTAAGCTTGTATACTTTTTTTTGTATTTATTTGTTCGTGTATATAGTTTTACTATAATAATTACAATAAAGTGCTACGCATATACCTATACTTCTGTAAGTTAACCAATTGACCAATTGTTAGATATTCTCCTACACAGAATATATAATTAATACCACTAAATATCAATTTTCTTTGATCTTTGTTGCTTTCTATGAAGTAAAGTTAAAGGAACAAGTAAAATCAACATAGCAGCATCTAAAGCAATATTATAACCATAACCTTTCTTATATTCAGGAGCATCAACAGTTTTCCAAACAAATAAAGGAACCCAAACTGCAAAAGTATTACCTAAAGTATTCATAGTTGATAAAGTAAATGCTCTTTCTTGAGAATTATCAGAACAAATTCTATTTGCCCAAGAATATAAAACAGCAGCGATACTATCTGCTGTACCTGATAAGAAAAACGCAAACATGATACCACCTTTACCGATATTCCAAATAACTAATAATATACCAGCTAATAAATTCAAAATGGCAACATATCCAATGATATACGGGTCTGCATTTTTGAAAGAATCTGCAATGATACCATTCAGTAATGAGAAGAATATAGTAACTGCAGGTATAACGGTAGTTATAGTATTGATTTGATAAACTGAATAATTAGAAGCTTTCAACCATAATGGTAATCCACTATAAGAACTAATACCATCAGCTTGTGAAAAGAAAATAGCAAATATAACAAGTATCCAAAATCTCCAACTTTTCAAAACTTTTAAAATAGTTTTAAAATCAGGTTTATCATCACTTTTTCTCTTTTCACGAATCATTCTTAATCTAGATAATTTAATCTCATCTTTATTCAAAAACACTTTAACGTTTAATTTCTCAGGTAAACCAGGTAATGTGAAAACACCATATGCTGATATAGGAACAGTTATGATGAAAGCCAAGACATAAAGCCATTGCCAACCTTTCAAATTATCATAGTTGTTCAAATGATCATATGCTCCAGTTTGAATATATCCACAAACCATACTACCGACTTGACTAGCAACGAAATAAATAGCTGATCTGATAGTCAACTCAGTACTCTTATACCATGACCCCAAGATGAATTGAACGGTAGGGAAGAAAAACGAACTGAATAAACCAATACAGAATCTCAAAGCATACAATTGATGATAATCTTTAATCTTGAATATGAATAATGTGAATAGTGCCCAAACTATATCCATTGCAGGTAAGTAATAATTTATAGGTAAGACGGTAGCTAACATAGTTAATGGGATTTGACCAACTATGAAACCAGCCATGTAACATGAACTCTGATACGTTAGTTCATTACCATACATGCCCAAATCCTCCTTCATACCAGAAACATAAGCGTATGAAACAGCACTCGAATCCAAAGTCTTGACGAACGAACTCAAGAATAAATAAACTAAAATTAATGAATCTAATTTAAGAATTAATTTCTTCTCAGTAGGTGTATCAGTAGGTGAAAACCATTTGTAAAAAGGTTGTGCAATAACTTTAATCTTCAAAAATTCAACATCTTCTTTAGTCAATGTGGATTTGATATCTTCAGGTATGTCAAATTCTTCAAAAATTGGATCATTTTCATCAATTTCTCCAATTGTAAAAGTATCTATTTTCTCTTCACTTTCTTTAGTAAATAAATGCATGTTGACAACTCAGTCAATTGATTAAAAATTCCAATTATGATAACTCCATTCATTCATTCATTCATTCATTCATCTATTCATTCATTCATTTATCGTACCTTTTGGACCCTTTTTATAATAAAAATCAAACGTTATTGTGGCTTGACACAATTCAGATAAACTAATTGGAAACTGTTTGTATTAAAAAAAGGTGGCTCCCATGCGGCTCATCATATCACGTGTGTCTCGGCCGAGTTTCCCAATTAGGCAATTTAAGGGGGTTTGATATTTATTTTTATTTTTTTTCAATTTCAATTTCAGGGATCCACAACTTGCTAATGTGGTTTTCTATTCGTATATATATATATAGTCAAAACAATTCTCAAGTGAGTGTGTGCGTATGTGTATGTGGGGGTAAATCGCTCGAATAAATAAGTTGTCGAAAAATAAAAAATAAAACACAAAAAGCTGCCTATAAAAAAATATATACTGTAAACTTAAAACACGTAAGCTTAATACTTGAAGTAAACCTCAGTTCAACAGTAGTGAAAACAGACAATCCCACTTGGTCGGGTATATCTACCTATGTAATGATCCATTAGTAATATTGTAGTTCAAGAAAATATCACCAAAATCCATAACCTTCTTCACCAAAAATACTACCAAAATCACCACCAGAACCTCCATTAAACCCACCACCTGCACCACTTTGTCCTATGAAATCTCTATCGTCATCGACACCATCACCATTATCATTACCACCACCAGGATTGAAGTTACCTTCACCATTCCCACCACCATTCCCACCACCATTACCTGTAAAATTCATTATATCCGAGTCAATTTGACTAAACAAGTCATTTAAAAATGTTTGTTGTTGAATTTGATCTTGATCAAGTACAATAGCACTACCTGATCTTGATTGAGGGTGAGGATATGGGAATTGTGATTGTGATTGTGATTGTGATTGTGGTTGTTGTTGTGGTTGCGGTTGTTGATTTGTTGCAGGGATTGGATTTGTAATTGGAACTGAAAGTGGTGTTGGAGTTTGGGTTGGGAATGGTGCTGAAAGTGGTGTTGCATTAGTTGTTGCATAAGGGTATGGGAAATGCATTGAGGAATACTCTTGTCTATTTCCTTCGAATTGTTGAGATGGTTGTTGTGAAGCATTAGGTGGTAACGGTTGTTGAAATTGATGTGGTTGTGTTTGTTGATATTGAGTTGGGAATTGGCGGAATTGATGTTCACTTGAACCTGATGATTGTTGATATTGAGGGTCTTGTTGCAATGATTGCTGTTGATGTTGCTGTTGCATTTGCATTTGCATTTGCATTTGCATTTGTTGTTGCTGTTGCTGTTGCTGTTGCATTTGAATTTGCTGCTGCTTTTGCTGCTGTTTTAACCTCTCATCATAATCATCAGGATTACCAACAGAGTTATCCAATGAATTTTTAGGAGATTCCCCTAATTCACTATTCGTAAATCCAATTGGACTTGGAACAAAAATCGTACTTGATCTTCTACCACTTTGAACATTATTATTTGAAGGGGTAACATTAGCCGAATTAGATGCACTAATTGAAACACCATGTGAATATTGTTGTGGTTGTTGAAATTGTTGTTGTGGTTGTTGTTGCTTTTGTGGAGTTAATGGAGTTATGGATTCTTTTCTTTTCTTTCTTGATAAATTATCAATATTATAATTAATGAATTTATTGAATTGAATTCTAGAATCAGCATTTAATGTACCATTATCACCTTCTCTTTTCTTCATTGTAATTCTGATATTTTCAACAGCTTTTTCTTTTCCTAATTCATCCAGTAAATCAACCATTGAGTTAGTAGCTCCATCTTTATTAAATTTATTAGAAACTTTCATCCATTTAGAAACTCTTGATAAAATCATTGTCATTTTAGCAGCAACTTTACTTTTTGAACCAATTGATTTTAAAGCTTTACTAACTTTTTCATATTCATTTTCAACATCAATTTCTAAATCTAAATCTTGTGATTTAACTAATAATCTAGCTCTAATCAATGCAACTAATGCATGCATAGGTCTATAATAAAAAAATGTTGGAAAATTACAAGTTTGTTCACATAATGCAACAAATGAATCAATAACTTTTTCACTAGCTTTAATCAATCTATTCAAAGTTTGTAAATAAACTTCGGTTAAAATATCTTTTCTTAAAAGAACACGACAAACAACATAATCATACATTGTCATTAATAATTGATAATAAATTATACTAATTAAATTTCTTTCTTTTGAATTCGATGTTAATAATTTCGATTCAGTAGCTAATTTTTGCATTCTTTTTTCATAACTAATCATCATTGCACGTAATGATTCATGTGGTAATGAACTAGATTGCCATAAATTAATATCTGTTCCAGTTGGTTCAATAATACAATCACTGGATCTTGCATCTGTTGTAGCGGCAGTACCTGTTGAACCTGTAGTTGGAGGAGCTGATTCTGTGGAAGCACTAGATTGTGGAACAGAAGGATATGATGGTATTGAGCTCACGGTCTCTGGTTGTTCATCTTTCACTTCTATATATGGATCATTTTGATCAGGCGATGTTGATGAAAGTTTTTGCGATTGTTCTTGTTGTTCTTGAGGCTGTGGTTGCGGTTGCGTTTGCCTTTGTGGAGTTTGAGGAGTTTGTGATGTTTGTTGTTGTTGTTGTTGTTGTTGTTGTTGTTGTTGTTGTTGTTGTTGTTGTTGCTGTTGTTGTTGCTGTTGTTGTTGTTGTTGCTGTTGTTGTTGCTGTTGCTGTTGTTGTTGGCGTTGTTGTTTGAGTAGTTGTGCTTGTTGTTGTTGAAGAAGTTGTTGTTGTTGAGCTTGAATAGCACGTTGTTGTGCTTGTTGTTGCATAGCATAATAAGGTAAAGGAGGAGCAGTTGTAGCGCCTAATGGAGAAGCTGTATTTGGACATAAAAATTGAAAGATTTCTTCACCAATAGCAACCAATCTAGCATAATAACAAATAAATCGATCATGTCTATTAGATTCACCCATTAATAAAATTTGACAACAACGTTCATGATTTGGAGTCCAAGTAACAACTTTAAATCTAGGTAAACTTAAACCTAAAGAACAACAACAAGCATAAGTACCCATATAAGCACGAACTATTTTACGTTCTTCTGAACTATCTTTTAAAACATTTTGATTATTTCTATGCATTTCATTACCAAGATCCAAACATAAAACCAAATTTAAAGCAGTTAATAAACTCATTTGATGTTTATAAGAACCCCATTTTCTTGGTGGTGAACACCATAAACTTAAACATAAATATATTTGAATTAAACTAACAGTAATATCACCTGTAATTGAAACTTTTTGAGCTAAATTACCATCCAAATAATATAATAAAGTATCATGTAAATCAGGTTCATTTAAACAAGTAACTGTAATAAAACCCAAAAGTACTAATGGTTCATTATCTATTAACCAATCATAAGTATAATGTTCAGGTAATGAAATACAAGGCCAATAACACATCAAATCATTAATGAAAAAATCATATCTTTGTCTAGCATCTTCATCATTTAAAATATTTAATTTGTATAATTCTTTAATAATATTTAATTCATATGGAATCCAAGGTAAATTAGGAACAGGTTTAACAGGACCATCTTTCATTGAATTCATTGATGAAGCAACATTATTACCATCATCACCACCATTACCTGAACTACCACCATTACCACCAATACCAGAACCACCATTACCACCATGATTGAAATCATCATTAATTTTAGAAAATCTTATAGCATGAGATAATAACCTTTGTAATTCACTTAATTGTAATTGTATTTGACTTAAACTTTGAGGATTTAAATTCTCATCTAAAGAATTAACATCAAATTTATTGATGGCTGTTGTTGAAGGATCATCAATACCAACTCTTACGGAATCAACCGTTGTATTTGGAGTATTTATTGGAGTTGTTTTAACTTCAGCTATTTGTTTTTGTAAAGTTTGAAACATTTTAGTAGCATCATGCATTGAATTTTGTAAAGATGCTAAAGGTCCATTACCTTTTAATTTTGTTTTTTTTCTAGGACGTGATTTAGCAGATGCTATAGTTGGATCTTCAGTCATTGAACATTTTAAATCAGCTTTATAACATCTAGTACATGATTCAAAAGCAGGATCTTCAAAAACACAACGCATTTTAAGACGATGACAACGAGCACATGCTCGTAGACGTCTAAATTTATTTGCAAATTCTGAATTTATTTGATTTGGTTCATTTGAAGAAATTGGAGTTAATGATCTCCTCTTGTTATTATGAGGATGATGATTTATATTATTATTATTGTTGTTGTTGTTGTTGTTGTTGTCGGTAATCACATTGGATGCAGTATCCTCATCACTATAATCATCATAGTTTGGTGTTGAGACTGATGAAGACATCATATGTAGTATTGAAAAAGGGTGATGAGTAGTAATTGATTAATTATTGATATTGCAAATATAAGATCAAAAGTGGGTTTGTGAGAGAGGAAGGAAAGTGAATTCAGATTGATCTAGTGAACATATAATAGTAGATGATCTATAGATATGATAAAGATAATAAATAAGTGAATAACTCAGTCAATTGAGTCTAATCAATCAAGGGGAAAGCAATCAACAATTAACTAAAATCACCAAATTATAACAAAGACAATTCTTAACTACTACAAAAAGGATGCAGCAGTTTAAAACAAAGAAAAAATTAAAAAAAAAAAAAAAATATTTGAAAATCGTCGCGTCGATTTTGCTTTTTGCTTGTTTTTACGTGTTTATCTTTACAGTTTATATCTTATTAATATCGGTATATTCCGGTAGTTGTGTATGTATATATATGTATGTATATATATATATATATATGGTGGTTGATCAGTTAAGTACCATCATGTTGTATATAATCTGCCACTGTGTGAGTTATCTCTCTATCTCTCTATCTATCTGCGGTGGCTGTGGCTGTGGTAACTTACAGCCCTCATCTGCGCCACACGGCTGCTTCTTTGAATTTGCTGCATCAGCCACACCATCCGGAGAACTCCGAACCGGTAAGCCGGATAGATTTATCAACAATTGTAAACAAGGAAGGGACGATAAATTAGAAAAAAAGGGTACACTGATATTATTATTAATTATTATTAATTATTATTAATTATTATTATTATACGAACAAATCCTACTATTTATGAAAATATGAGTACAAATAAATAAATAAATAAATAGCAGGATATAAACATGGTATGATTAGTACTAGTATACCAAATCAAACAAATTAGCACATCACAATTCAACATATCCATCAACTTCAACTAAACCTTTAGCTAAATTACTATATATTATATAATCAGGAGAATATTGAATTAATTCATCCAAAGCAGGAACTTTCCTAATTTTGAATCCAAATTCATCAACTTCATCATCAACTTCATCATCATCTACATTAACTTTATCATCATATTCACCCCAGTAACATTTAACATTTATGCCTAAATTATTAGATAAATCATCAAGTTTAAAATCATCATCTTCAAAAGTGAAAGGTAACCATTGTATTCCTAAATGATATGAATTTTGTGTCCAATTTAATTTATGTAATTGTAATTCATCTATACCTTTCATTAATTTAAAATGATGATTACCATTTAAATCAATTGAATAACCAGTTGGTAATTCATCAATTGGATTAGGACTTATTGTTGAATCTATTTCTGAATTATAAATAGTTATTAATTTAACTGGAGATATCATTTTTTTATTATTTTTTGAATCTAAATAATTATATTTTGATGAATTAAAATTCAAAACACAATTTCTATTATCTTCAACATTAATTTTTAATTCTGCATTAAATGGTGAATATTTATCTGATTTTTTCTTTTTATCAGTATTTGAATTTGTAATAATTTCAATATTTAAATAATTTGAATAATCATTTTGTGAAATTGTACCATCTATTAACCATGGTCTTTTAGAATTAAATAAACATAATTCATTACCTGATTCTTTATATTGTGTACAATTAACATCTTTTTCATCAACTGATGGAATATCTTTCAATATTGGTTTAATATATCCTGATCTACCAAATAAACTAACAATCGCCTTATCATCATCATCACTTCCCGATGTAACAGTTTGTAAAAATCTTAATTTTAAAGGTGCTGAAAATGAATATGGTTCTTCAAAATAACTTATAGTACAACAAATTAACATAACCAACATGAAAAATAATAACATTATTGAATTTAATTTATGAACAAATGGTAATATTGGACATCCTAAACAAATAGCAATATAAACAAGCATCTTCATTGTAAAATTACCTAATATTTTACTTTCTTGAACTGTTTGATGTAAAGCTTGTAATAATAATTCTCCATCAGTGAAAATAATAAGTATTGATAATGGAACCATCATTAAAAATTGTAATGACCAATCATAACTAAAAGATTTCAATGCTGCATCTTTTAATTTTTTTTTATAAGTTTCTTCAGTTTCATGATCAATTATAACAATAGTTGGTGAATTAGTACGAGATGTTGTTGAAGCAGTATCAGACATCAGTGGATGATGATCTGATTCAACAGTTGTTGTATTTGATGATGATTGGATTGAATTTTGATCAATTAAATGTTGTTGTTGTTCTTCATCTGTAGATCCATATAATCTTGGTTTCATAACTTTTTTATATCTTGGAGCTTTTGGTTTTAACATTAATGATAATAATCCAAATAATGAAGCAATTGAAACTAATAAATAAATAATAGTAAAAGAATAACAACCGACATTAGAATCAATTTTTTCTTTTGTTGTAGCCCAACAAGTTAAACACCAAGTTATAATATTTAATTCAAATAAAACAATCAATTTTTGATCATGAACAGGTCTTAACCAAGAAGCAAAATTCAATATAAAATAATTGCATAAAATATTCAATGAACTTAAAGCTAATAATGGAGAAATATAATCATTTGATAATAATAATGGATCATTCAAATAAATATATGATGAAACAAAATTTGTAACAAAATATGAACAAGTTAAACTAATTGGTAAACGTAACCAACCTTTAGCTGCATCAACATGCCAAGTACCTCTTTTATTAACAATTATTAAGAATATTAAAGTTATTGTTGGAACAATTGTTAAAATGAAAACATTCAATTTGTATAATGAATCAACAGGTAAGTAAATGAGATACCAACCTAAAATATCAAAAAATATAGCTTTTTGTAAATTATCATCAATTGGATCAATATTATAAGCTAAATTTGAAACCATATCTAAACAATTTTTTTCCATATGCCATAAAGAACCTTTTGTTGTTGATGAAATTGAATCTCTTAAAGTATGATATAGAGATCTTGGTTTATAAAAAGCAATATCCACACCTCTTAAACCATTTTCAGTATAAACTTTATAATCAGTTTGAGAACGAATTAATCCACTTTGGAAACCTTGTTGCATTAAAGAATTACCAAAAGGTCTTTCAACACCTGAATAATAACTTAAGATACCAACATCAGTACTTCTAAATAATACAGCTTTACCACCAGCACCTGTTCCTTCTAAATTAATGAAATATTTAACCAATGGATACCATTCATGTTTCAAAAATGCTTCAGCACCTAATAAACCAAATTCTTCATTATTATTAAAATTGAAAATTAAAGTACGATCAGGTTGATCAGTTGTTGATTTAGCAAAATGTTCTAAAACACCTAACATTGAAGCAATACCCATACCATCATCTGTTGTACCATAAGCAGTTGGTACAGAATCATAATGAGCAGATATTAAGACACCTTCTAAATTAGGATCTTTACCTTGAATTTTGAAAACTAAATTAGAGCTTTCAAAATAAATGATTCTATTAGCAAGATTTGAAGGATCAAAAACATCTTGTTGATTAATCATTATATTTAAATTATTATAATCATCAGTATAATTGAAATAAGGTTTTTTAGTTGAAATTTCATCTAATCTTAATAATAAATAATCATGAACTTGATCATTAGCATGAGAATCATAAGGATGGAAATCAGTTGAAATTTGTTGTAAATCAATCCAAGAACGAGTTAATATTTTAGGATTTGGATTTGGAGGAGTTAAAGATAAATGATCAAAATAAAGGTTAATAGCAATGGCAAGTATATAAGAGATAACAACAAGGAAAGTTAAAGTAGTTTTCCTAAAACCAAAAGTTGATCGAACAAATCTAGTGAAAAAACCAGGTTTATCTTGAGTCATTTAAGATGAATTGAGTGATAAAATTAAGTTAAATAAGTTGAAATGGGAAAAAGAGGGAAACAAGTTAGTTGCTTAATTAAATATACTGTTTATTATTACTTTGTTAGTTAAATTAAAAAGAGGTTATGAAGCACTTAATGATTATGTAACTGCTTATGTAATTACTCCGAGCGGCTTATCTTATTGTACTTATGTGGCTGTGCAAGGTGTGGCTGTGTCTTTATATTATATATATATATTACAAGTTTATCAAATGATAGAAGATTAAATTAAATAAGAAGTTTAATGATTTGAATAAGCATATAATAGATATAAAGGAAGTAGAGTAACGAAAATAAAAAATTAAAAGCTACACAAGATTATGGTGGCTATCAAAAAAAAAACAAATTGCGCATCCGTATATTCAAATCATACTAGTTCCAGTGTGAATGGTAGCATAAGTTTAGTTATCAATGGTACATGGTTGATCCCAAACATTGAGGCCACAATCTACAGCCAAGGATGATAACATGATCCTTAAGTCACAATGCCAAATACCATCATTGTACAAACTACTGCAAACAGAAGCAACGTTACCTTTTGAAGCATCGATCAACGTTTTATCTATAGCTTTATGAATGGCTTCAACTGATGGTATGGGGTCGCAATCATCAATTGTGGTCAATGGTGCCCCAGCAATTAACCAAACATTATCAGTGTTTGTGTTGTCGTATCTTGCGTATACGAACCCTGAAATTTTTGTCTGGAAGGACCAATTATGGACCACACTGGCCATTAACGAACTAGACCCATCCTTGACCCAAGGGACCATCTTTGAAGCAAATCCATCCCTTGAAGTTGAAGATGACGCACCAACTATTGAGTTTGTGTTGTTCCAATATACTTCATCATCTCGCCATTTGAAATATCTGCTAGGACCCCGATGGCTTGCCGGCTTTAAATCATAATGGAAACCTTTCTCCATGAGACAGGTCTCAGCATCTTCCCAACTAGGATGTTTTTCACTAACACCACCGGATAACAGATAACCACTCGAACCTGTTCTCTCTTCAGCTACAGCTAAAACTTCATTGGCATCAACGTCAATTGATGTGCGGTCAAGCAAAGCTTGCATGTAATCGATGATCATATCCTCTTTATTCATGTGTCTGTTGTTTTTAGACTGTTGAGCTGCTTCAACATGCATCTTCGCTAACGAATAATACCCTTGAGGGTTTATTATAGCTTCATCAATGCTGCCTAGCATTGAAGTATTGGCAACTCCATCATACAGTGATGCAGTAGGAGCAAACAACACCAAAACATAGTATGTGCTGCCACCTAATGTATCGACTGGATAGTTCCAATACTTCAAAGCTGAAGCCACTTGAAGTAAAGCTAACAGTCCAATTACTACACGAAATGAGTTAAGAAAGATGAAAAACATAGCTAGTATTTTGCTAAATTCTTTGCTATTTGTAGTACGTTCAAGAAGTTAAATGTATGTAGTCAAATTAGATAACTCATTCCCTATATATATAAATATAAAAAATTTAACAGACTGCGACTTTGGCTGCCCCTTTACAGATTATAATCCATTAAGATCAAGCAAGCCTCGTATGACAAATGGTAGAATTCAGCCTTAATAACAGAACCATAAAACTTCTTTAGTTACAGACTCGCAGAGCATTACAATTTTATGCATGTTTTTATAAGTTCAACTTTGCTACCATCTGCGGTTCGTGCTCGCTGCGAATTGGTACTTGTCTGACTTCGAAATAGCTACAACCAGAAAATAACTAAACTATATATAAGCATTAGTAGTTATATTACAGTGAAAAGTTAAATGATAAGGGAACTAAATACTTTACATCTTAGTGATTTCCAAAGCGGTAAGTTGGATGGTAGACGGTGAACCAACCAACCAACCATAGTAACATGGTTGTGTATTACATAATCGCTGACATAATTCATTTTCCATTATTTTGCTGGAAATTTTGGCCGTTTTTGATTTCCATACTATATTGAGTTATTAACTATACTTGAACTATTTGTTATTTTAAGGTTGTTTAGTGGTATTCATTCATTACTTCATATCACCATCATGTCATTCCCACCATTAAAAAATGATTTAATATTAAGAGCTGCTAAAGGTGAAGTTGTTGAAAGACCACCTATTTGGATAATGAGACAAGCAGGTAGATATTTACCAGAATATCATAAAGTTAAAAATGGATTAGATTTTTTTGAAACTTGTAGAGATCCAGAAATAGCATCTGAAATTACAATCCAACCAATTGATCATTTTAATGGATTGATTGATGCTGCTATTATATTTAGTGATATTTTAGTTATTCCTCAAGCTATGGGTATGGATGTTCAAATGATTGATAAAGTAGGACCTAGATTTACTGATCCTTTAAGACATCCAAATGATTTAAGTAAATTGAATGAAAATACAGATGTTTCAAAAGAATTATCATGGGCTTTTAAAGCTATAACAACAACTAGACATAAATTAAATGGTCGTGTTCCATTATTCGGATTTTGTGGAGCTCCATGGACTTTAATGTGTTATATGATTGAAGGTGGTGGATCTAAAATTTATAGATTTGTTAAGGAATGGTTATTCAAATATCCTAATGAGTCACATAAACTATTGTCGATGATTACAAAAGTTGCTATTGAATTTTTAGCTTTACAAGTTAAAGCAGGTGCTCAAATTTTACAAGTTTTTGAAAGTTGGGGTGGTGAATTAGGACCAAATGAATTTAATGAATTTTCATTACCATACTTAAGGGAAATTAGTGAAAAATTACCACTAAGATTGAAAGAATTAGGTATAACTGAGAAAATCCCATTAACTATTTTCGCTAAAGGATCATGGTATGCATTAGATGACTTGTGTAATTCAGGATATGATGTTGTGTCATTAGATTGGTTATGGAAACCAGAAGATGCAGTTGAATTGAATAAAGGTAGAGTGACATTACAAGGTAATTTAGATCCATGTATCATGTATGGATCCAAAGAAACAATTACTAAAAAAGTTGAAGAAATGATTAAAGGATTTGGTGGAGGTAAACAGAATTATATAATCAATTTCGGACACGGTACCCATCCATTCATGGACCCAGAACAGATTAGATTCTTCTTAGAAGAGTGTCATAGAATAGGAAGTGAATAGTGAACAATCATTGTGTATATATATAGCCTATAAGTACTATAAAATCTGAAAAATTTGAAAAATTTCGTCGGTTGCGAAAACAAAGTTAAATTTCTCGAAGACAAGACAACTTGTTTCCCACTATTGAATAACACTATTATCCTTTTGTCTTAATCAACAAACACCATGTCTAAACGGTTACCTGTTCGTAAACCGGTTGTATCTTTAGGTTCTAAAGATGATACTCAATTCAGTGAAGCTTTAAAACTATACGATTCCAAACAATACAAGAAATCATTGAAAATATTAGACACAGTATTGAAAAAAAACTCTCAACATGCCCCATCATTAGCTTTAAAAGGTTTAGTTTTGAATTATTGTGATGTTAGTGATATAACATCAATGACAACTTCTAAATCGGAAGCTGAATCATATATCTTGAAAGCTTTATCAAAAGATGATTCAAATCATATTGTTAATCATATTGCTGGTATTTATTATAGAGCTTTGAAAAATTATAAAGAAGCATGTAAATGGTATAATGCATCAATTGAAAATAAATCACCAAATAAATCAATATTACGTGATTTATCATCAATGCAAGCTCAAATTGGTGATTTTACCAAATTACCTATTTCAAGATTAGCTTATTTAGAAGATCAACCTGGTTATCGTGCTAATTGGACAGGTGCTGCAGTTGCACATCATTTAAATGGAGATTATCAAGCTGCTGAAAAAGTTTTAACACGTATTGAAGAATTAGTTGAAGATAAATTACAACCTTCAGATTTAACAGAACATTATGAATTATTATTATATAAAGTTAAAATCATTGGAGATTCTGGTGATTTTAAACGTGCAATTGAATTAATTAATCAATTATTAGAATCTAAAAAATATTATGATGGTTTAGGTTTATTAGAATTGAAAGCTCATTACTTAATTCAATTAAATGAACTTAAAAGTGCAAGTTTAGTTTATCGTGAATTATTGAAAAGAAATCCTGATAATGTTGAATATTATTATAAATTAGAAAAAACTTTAGGTATTTCAAATTCAAATAGTGAAATTAGATTAAAATTATATGAAAAATTAAATAAATTTTATCCAAAATCAGATCCTCCAAAATTTATACCATTAACATTTTTAAAAGGTGAAGAATTTGAAATTCATGCTCAAGAATATATTATTTCACAATTATCAAGAGGTGTACCATCAACTTTTGTTAATGTTAAACCATTATATAAAAATAAAGAAAATATTAAAACTATTTTCAATATAGTTGATGAATTTTTTTATGGAGATGCTAAAGAAAATCCATTAACTACAGCATGGACAGCATATTTCTTAACACAACATTATTATCATATTAAAGATTATGAATATGCTTTAAAAATGTGTGATTTTACAATTAATCATACACCAACTTTAATAGAACCATATATTATGAAAGCACGTATTTTAAAAAGACAAAATCAATTAATTGAAGCTGCTGAAATAATGGAATATGCAAGAAAATTAGATTTACAAGATCGTTTTATTAATTCGAAAACAACTAAATATTATTTACGTGCAAATGAAATTAATAAAGCAATTGATACTATTTCAATATTTACTAAAAATGATGATTCTCCAAATGGATTAAAAGATTTACATACGATGCAATCAATTTGGTTTTTAATTGAATCAGGTGAAGCATACTTTAGATTATATAAATTAGCAAATGCAAAACTTGAAAAGCATATTAGTGAAGATGTTGATGATGATGATGGTAATGATGAATTGTATCTTCAATTAAAACAAGATGTTTTAAATTATGCAGGATTATCATACAAGAGATTTAAATCTGTTTGTTCAATATTTGATGAATTCCATGATGATCAATTAGATTTCCATCAATATTGTATGCGTAAGGCAACACCAAGAGCATATATGACTATGATTTCATGGGGTCAAAATTTATATGATCAAGGATTATACATTAGATCAATTTCAGGAATGACTAATTTAACAATGAGTGTTGTTTCAAATACTAAAATTTTCAAAAAAGAAGTTAAATCAATTACAAAAAAATCTAAAAAGGATAAAAAGGAAGAACGTGAACGTCGTGATTTATTAATTTCATATTCTGCTGGTTCTACAAATGAAACAGATGATATTTTTGCTGAATTATATTTACAAAAATTAACAAGTTCAAAAATTAAAGATGTTGAAAAATTAGAAAGCTTAGTTAAATTGATAAATAAGATGGATTCAAATAGTGTTATTACACAAATCTTAAACTTTAAATTAAATTATTATTTGAAGAAATATGTTATTTGTTATCAATCATTAAAAAATTTGAATTCAATACAACCTAAAAATTCAAATATTGGATGGATGTTTTTAAAATTATATAAAGTTGCTAAATCTGAAGATGAATTAGAACCAATTAAGAAAATATTGATTGTTAGTTTAACTAAAACCTTCCCTGAATTAATGGATGATAAAGCAGATATCATTGACATTCTATTGTCGACATACTTTACAAAAGATGATTTTGAAACAGGTAGATCAATAATTGAATGTGATGATGATGATGATGATAACATAAAGTTAATTGAAAGATTAGAAATCATTCAAAATAAACTAGATCCATATAGATCAAATTATTTAAATTATTATAAATAGATCAAATATAAATAACAGTTTTCATGTATTTGTAACCCAACTAACAACTCTATCCCTCCCAGCACCTTGAACGAATCGGAGTCCATCACGACCCAAAGGGAAATAAGAAACAGTGTACCAAACCTGACACAATACTTGGAAAACACAACCGAAAATAACAGCAATGGAACTACGTAACCAAAAACAGAAAAACAAAGTAATGAAAATAGAACTCAAATAACATAAACTGAACCAAACACGATTTTCAGAAATCAAATGATATCCAAACTTTTTGAAACCATTTAGGAATGCAAATGAAGTTAAGAATAATATTGAACCAAGTGTCCAAATCAATGCAAATTTTTTAGGTTTTAAAGATAAGATGGGGAATAATAGGAAACATATAGTTTGACAAGATATGCTTCCGAGTAATGTGATTATAAACAACGATAATCTTTCAAAATAACTTAATTTGAAGAAATCGTCATCTGAAGAAGAAGAAGTACTCGTGGTGGTGGTGGTTGGTTCATTAGTGGCTGTGTTATTGTTAAATGGGTTTAAAGATCGTATTGAGAATGAAGATGGATTCGAAGGTAAGACTTCTGTGTTATCATCAATTGGAAGTCCAATGAACCCAGGAATCTTATTAAATAGAGAAGACATGGGTAGATGAAGAAGATAGTTAGTCGTAATAGTAGTAGTACTTGATAAGTGTTAAATTGAGATAAACATGAAAGTGGTTATGTAAGTTGTTGTGTAATACAAAGACAGTTATTCAAAGAGAGTTGAAAAGTGGGGAACACTCATTTAACTAATATTAACTATCAACTATTATTAGTTGTATTGGTTGTATTATCTGTATACTATCAATCAACATGAGATATACAGCTATATTGAAGTCGGCTCATGGTGCAGCACCTAAATACATTCGTCATTCGGGTCCACCACCACCACAAGTTTCAAAATTGTTTACTTATACTGCAACTACATTAGGTGCAACTATGTGGTTTTGGATTTTTTATAGAACTAAACATGATTGGAAACATTGGGCTGCTTTAGAACATCCTTGGGATCATTCTCATTAAGATGTGTTGTGTTGTGTTGTGTTTGTTATTGATGTTGTTCACTATTAGATTATTCTTATTTATTAAATTCTTATTTATTTGCTTAGTTATATATTTATTAATAATAACTTAACTTAACTTTACTTAACTTGACTACAAGTATTGATCATTGTCTAGTTTGATACTATTAATCTACTACTAGTTTACAATATAATCTAATGACAACCAATGAGTAATTAATTATTATTCAATATGATATATACTTTACACATTTGTATATATATGGAGTAAACCATCACAGTAAGATGATAAAATGAACAGATTCAAACAAATAGTTAACATACTAACTAACTAACTAACTAACTGAAAATCTTCTTCAACTTTTTCATAAATCCACCACCATTTTCCTTCTTTTGATGTGGGATATAATCATGAGGTTTAGAATGAATTGGAGAAATTTGATTTTCCAATTCTTCTTCTTCAGCAATATGCTTATCTTTACTAGCACCACCATCTTTACTTACAACATTACCAGCCCCACCTCTACCTGTTGAAAAAATTGGTTTTGAATTTGAGTTTGAATCATGATGTTGCTGTGTTTTAGTATTCTTATTTGTATTCGTATTCGTATTCGTATTCGTACTTGTACTTGTACTTGTACTTATACTTGATTTACCCTTTGGTTTCAATCTAGGTGATGGTACATCTTTACTTTTGGTGATATTCCCAGCACCACCTCTACCTGAACTCAACTTTATATTACCATCTTTATCATGCTTGTAAGATCTTGAAGGTGTTAAAGAATTCGAATCATAAGATTCAGAAGGAACAATCACTTGTTCTAATTGATTGGAATGAACAACATTCCCTGCACCTCCTCTACCTGTTGAGAACACCGGTGTTAAACTAGCCATACTTGGGTATACTGTGATAAGACAAAAGAAAGTAGTTGTTGTTGTATACAAAGTGTTGCAAATAAACAAAATGTGTCAAATGTCAATTAACAGCCGCACAAATGAGATCATCGAATTATGTAATCAAACAAGTTGTTTAATGATGATGATGATGATGATGATAGTAGTTGGTGGTGGTGATAGTTGGTGGTGGTAGTTGGTGATGGTTAGTGGTGGTAGTGGATGGTAGTGGATGGTAGTTGGTGGTGGTAGTTGGTAGTGGTATGGTGGTAGTTATATCGATGTATTAATACTATCAAATACTTCTAAATATATACTATATACATAAAGGCACCATTATTGGACCCTTAATTTATAAATCATTATATAAAACAGTTTTAAAACTTCAATTCTCCAATATCTATACTTGAATCATGCATTTTGCCAAAATTATACATTGGGAATATCCTATAATCTAACCAATCTAAATTACTATCCCCAGCACCCATAATCAAATCAAAGAATGATTCATCATCATCATCTTTCACCAATTCATTGAATGATTTTTGAAATTTATTGAAAAATTCAATGTAAAAATCAATAAGGATAGATATATTCTTAGTTTTATTTGAAGATGGTTCAAACTCATTAATTATTAATTTATAATTCTTGAAGATTTCTTCTTGTTTCATGCTGAATTTATTAAACAATTTTAATGTTTTGTATAATGCTTTGTTTATAGTTTCCATATCTAATGAATTCATAACTAATTGAATAACATCATCTGAAAAGAAATCATCATAAGAGAATTCATCATCACCATCCTGTTCCTGTTCCTGTTCCTTCTTATCATATTCATTCCAATTGATATCATCAATCATACTCAAAAAACTATAATCTTCAAGTAAACTCCACTTAATCTCACTAATCTTACCAAATTGATCGAATTTCAAAGCAAACATCAAATTAGAACTTTGTTTCAACTTATAAATCAATTTTGTAATTGTAGTTTGATCATCTTCATCTTCAACATATCCCCAAAAGGGAACTTGAATTAATTTATATCCATCAACATCATCTTCATCATATGATAAAGTACCTTTATTTGACATTGGAATGAATCCATAATTATAATAGAATTTATTTATCTCTTCAATATCAGAATAACAAATAACTACCTCTACTTTATCATCATAATTTCCATCATTATTAAACAATAGTAGAATATCTTTTGTTTTCAAATCAATGTCAAAATAAGCATTTTTTGAAATATTATCAGTATGATTCACATAATCTAATACAGGAACAAGAGTAACATCAACGTAATAATCACCATCTTTTCCTTCAAGACCAGGACATGTTGAACGTGGTATTTCCAAAGTCCGACTTTCAACTGCTTTTATAAGTTGTAAGTATTCAAACTTAGTTAAAATATTCTCAAATTCACCATCACATAAATTCACATCTAAATGTAAATCATCTTCCAATGTTTCCTTCAAACAACTCATCAAACTATCATAATCATCATCTGCTAGATCATTTATCTTAGCAACGTGTATTGCATTACCCGTACTTATCAACACAGGTAAACTTTCCAACAATATAGGATCATCAGTACTTGGAGTCGACACAAACGTATTTAACAATACTTTCAAATACACAGCAATTTCAGAACTTAGCTTGAACAAATCATCATCATATACTAAACTTAATTTTTCAATTATTTGAAATGATATCATATATGCAGTAAGTATTGTTGTTTCAGTTAATTTCTTAAACTCATGATAATTAGTTAAGATTTTTTGAATTACTGTTTTTGAATGTGCACTTAGTTTCATCATGTGTGATTTACATGTTTGTATATTAAGTACTGATTTGCAAGGTATACGTAGTAATTCAATTGGTTGATCATCATCATCATCACCTTGGGCAGTTGTTGTATTATTGTAAAATAATCCATATCCACCTAATTTTGACACTTCAACACTGACATTTTCATTCAAGTTGACTTTCAAATCGTTCGATATCCAATCATTCAACAGATGATGTGAGATTGAAGTATCTACAACAGACTCATCGAATAATCCCATACTGGTACCCTGGTAAACAGAGGAATGAAACATCACTGAGTAACATAGTTGATGAAGAGTGTTGAAATATCAAATACACTAAAAAATTACACTGCCTTTATAATAATGTCCGTTATTAACTATACATTTAACTTATTAACTACTAATTAAGAAATTAGAAGACAACGAATCGAATCTATTGGTTGCTAATCTCCAAGTAACCAAATTCAACTGATGATAAAGTTCTTTATTCTCATTATATATCTTTTTAATTTGTGATTCATCCAATTTCCAAACTGTGCATTGTTCACCATTACAATAATATCTAACGATTCTATCAGAATTAGTAATTACTAAATCTCCAAACATAGTTAATGGTAAAACACTACTCTTAATGAAAAATTTCAAATCTGAGAAACCAACATCACAACCAATTGAACCGGATTCAACTAAAAATAAACATGGTTGTTGAATTGATTTATCATAAATTAATTGATTTGAAGTGAATGTTGTTTTTTTCAAATATGCACATAATTTAATCCAAAATGTTTCATCTTTATTATCATCACTTATACCTTGCATTATAGTTAATATTAAAGGTAATGGTTCTTTCAAATTGGTGTTGCTGGTTGTTGTTGTTGTTGTTGTTGTTGTTGTTGTTGTTGGTATTATTGAAGATAATCTTCTTTTTGAATGATCTTGATTGATTGATTTTTTAGCAGCATTCATTAATTGTACATGACGTGGAGATCCAAATATTGGTGTTGATTGTCCTGATGGATCTTTTCTAGATGATGGATCATCAAACATAGATAATGTCAATTTTCTCTTTTGACTATTAGATAATGTAGGATTAGTACTATTTGTACTATTTGGTATATTCATAATATAATCTTGTCTTGCTTTAACTAAATCTTTATAAGTTTCCAAGAAAATATTCTCACACCATTCTAAAGCTGAATTTAAATTATCAAACAATTGAATTCTATCTCTATGTTCTTCAGTTTCCCATAATCCTGAATCTTTTAAACCTTGAATAATATTTGAATTTTCCAAAACTGATGAAATAATCAAATATGAATTATTTTCAATTATTAAATTACGAATTCTTCTAAATCCTTCAGCTGCACTAAAATCAATACTTAACACATTATTCATATCCAAAATTAAATATTTGATTGGTTCTTTATTAAAAATATGATGATCGAATCTATTTCTAACTTTTTCTTCCAACCCACCAATAGATCCAAAAAATAATGAACCTTGAAGTTTTAAAATATATGTTTGTTTACCAACATTTTTCAAAAATTCTTGTTGTTTTGGATGTCTAACCACAATCGATCTTGCAAATTCTCCAGTATAAATACCAGAAACAATTGGTTTACTAGCAGCTTCAACCACAAATGAAACACAAGCTAAAAGGACACCAACCAATATACCAACAACAAAATCAATCGAACCCATAGTAATAACAATTATAATAATGGTAGCATATTCGAATTTTCTCAATTTTCCAAAAGTATCATAGATGGCTTCTTTTAATAATTCATAACCTAATAAATAAATCAAAGCACCAACAACAGCAATTGGTATGAACCCAATTATGACTGGTCCGATCCATAATATAATCATAGTAGCAATAGCTAACATGACACCACTCAATCTTGAATCTGCACCTGCTCTAATAAACAAGACTGAATTCGTATAAACTAGATAATTTTGAATAGATCCACATAACCCACTAACTAAATTTGAAATACCATGAGCTACTAATTCTCGATCAACATCAAATTCATCCATATTGATAGTAACTGCCAAAGCAGGAACATTAATAGGAACATGTAAAATCCCGAAAAAAGTCAATGCTAACATTGTTGGAATCGAATCTAAAACACACCACCAATTAACTAATTTGAAATTATATAATTTATAAAATGAAAACCATGGTTCTTTAGATTGTTGTAATTGGAAAACCCAACCGAAATCCCTAGCATCTTGTAAATCCCAATTAGGTACGATTAAAATAGATAAATGGAATGAAATGAAAACCAGAATGAAATAAACAGGAACAATCAAAGGACTATGATTATAATGTTGTATGATGATTAATATAGTTGCTAAAATCAATGGTATAAACCATTGACAAAACACCAAAGGATCAAGTAAATATCTTAAAGTTGGTAAATTATATTCTAATCCACCTTCCAATCGTGATGAAACTTCAATACCTGTAATAACTAAGAAATATCCAACACCACCAATACAACCAACCAAGATATGTCTTGGGAAAAACCCAACCAATTTACCTAATTTACATTTCCCCAAAATGAAAAATACTAAACCTGTAACAATCGAAGATATAGCAAATGTAACTATAGTAGTTGATAAAATAGCATCTTTTTCATCCTCTCCTAATTTTAACATTATACTAATGGCCATTTGATGGAAAAATGGAGTAATTTCAATCATTTCAGATCCAATACCTGATTTAAAAGCAGATCCACCTAATGAATAAACTAATTGAGATATTATAGTAGATACATAAAACATAGATAATCCATGTGGACCCATATCACTAAAGACCAATTCACCAATTGGGAACATGATCATACCATATGATAAAGCATCTAATATATTTAATAATGAACCTAAAAATACAGCTGGTAAATATTTAATTGGTTTAATTATACATTCATCAATTATAGTTTCTTTATTTGCATTTTTAGCATTATGTATAAAAGTTCTAACTTCATTTTGGAAAGTGTTGTTGTTGTTATTATTATGGTTCATGTTATAAATTTCATCTTTATTATTAGTAATTGATAAATTATCAGATTGATTAATTGAACCAAATTGATCAAATTGGGATTCTATATCAAGTGAATTATAAATATTATGAAATAAAGGTTGTTGTTGTTTTTTAATTTGATCTTGTAATAATAATTCATCAGGTGTTAAATTTTTAATCAATGGATCAGTTTCTGAAGAATTAGTGTTATTGGGTATTGGATCTGTTAATAAAGTTGATAAATTTGAAGTATTCCCAATTGATTCAGAAGATGAAGGGAAACCTTTATTGAATGAATTGGATTGATTGAATAGATCAGGATCAGTATATCCATCATCAACATCATGATAACTATTATTGATCTGTCTAGAATGACCTTCTTCCTCATCATCATCATCATCATCATCATAATCAGGTATACCAACATTAGCTAAACCTATAGTTGTTTCATTTATAGAAGTTGTAGAATGAACAGTTGGAGATGCAGAATCATAAGGACTACTCAAATCAGGTTTGAAACTAGAATAAACAAAACTTCTACCTAGTGTATGATGTTCAGTTGATATTGATTGTCTGCTAGGAATAGTACTAAGAGAACCAACATGAGAATTCTTAGGTCTCGAGATAGCTTTTGGTAACGATCTACTATTCAAAGACATGATGAGATAATCAAACTATCAAACAATTATCTGTATTGCAATGAAAAGAGGTAATATAATAATATAATGAAAGAAGCAGAGTAGTACTGTAGTACTGTAGTATATATATATTCATTGAAATTAAAATAGATTGATTGATTGTGCGGCTCAAAAGAAAAAGCAAAAATTTAGAATGTTGGCTGTGCGGCGATTACTACTTTAATATAACATTAACATCTTTGCACCGGATTAGAATATCTTAAGTTTCAGTGATTTGATTGATTTGATTAACACTGTTTGAAGGCGGTGTTTTTTCACTTATCAACACGGCTCTTTATAGATTAGCAAGTGTTGTATGTACTATGTATGTATGTATATAATATATATACTACTTTTATCATGTTTGATGTTATATTAATGTGACGTATATGTTAGTATATCATAGTATATATCATACTTTATTCTAGTATATATATATCACAATTTACTCATGTGATAACACCACATCATCTGATAACATACAAGCTTAATTGAAGCCACATGCTATTGATTACATAATTGATTATGTTGTAAATCGCTAACTATTTCCATTAAGTATATATATATATATATAATTAACTAACAATCAACTATTGCTTATCAACTCAACTACAATTCATCTTTTGCAACTTGAACAGATTCATTGTCATTTTCAACTTCAACTTCAATTGAACCACAATCAACAATAACAATTGGATTCTTAGGTCTATCTTGCATACCTGTTTTAGTATTTTCAATTTTTTTAACAACATCCATACCTTGAATAACTTCACCAAAAACAACATGTTTACCATCTAACCATGATGTTTTAACAGTAGTTAAGAAAAATTGTGAACCATTGGTATTCTTACCAGCATTAGCCATAGATAATAAACCTGGTTTATTATGTTTTAATTTAAAATTTTCATCTTCAAATCTAGCACCATAAATTGATTTACCACCTCTACCATCACCACTTGTAAAATCACCACCTTGAATCATGAAATTTTTAATAACTCTATGAAATTTAGATCCTTTATAACCAAATTTCGGATCTTCTGAAATTGACAATTGATAGAAATTCTCAACTGTCTTTGGAACAACATTTCCAAATAATCCAATTACAATACGTCCTAATTTTTCACCACCTTCTTCAATATCAAAGAAAACTTTATGTGTAATTTCTGGAATCACATCATCATCTTGTGTTGATGCTTTAACTTGTGTGAATACAAGTAATAATGTAATTAAAATAGCAAATACAGATCCAATTAATTTCATCATTAAATATATACTGTATACTATATACTGTAGAAGAACAAAGTGTAGTGTAAGTAAAGGTGAAATATCACCGAAGAAGAAGCTTTTAAATGAGCGAATGGTTTGATTATGTAAACAATTACTTAATTATTAACTATTTATTAACTATATCTATTTATTAACTATTAAATTGTTAACTTTTCAATTGAATAAGATGGTACTTTTTTAACATTTAATAATTCTTCAAATTTAATTGATTTTGAATTCTTTCCATTAACATCTAATATAGAATCCAATTTATTAATTTCAATTTTAATATTTTCATTATTTATTTCAACATCTCTTTTTTTCTTCTTAATTTTTAAATTTTTCTTTTTTAAATGTTTATTATTAACATTATTAACATTATTATTATTAATTTCCTTTTCCTTTTCTGATAATAATATAGTTTGATTAACTAATGTTAACAATTGAGTATCTGAAATTAAAGAATCTACTTTCAATTGACATTTTGAAATCAATTTCAATAATTGTTTTTCATTTTTAGAATATCTTAAACTTAAAACTAATCCATTTGAATCAATAAATGAATTTAATATCTCATATCCGTAATTTAATTTAATAATTTTCATTATAATTTTATCTAAATCAAATTCATTTTCATTCTCACCCATACTCATACCCGCTCCATTTTTACAATTAAATTTTTTAATTAATTGAATTGTTTCTTTTGTAATTGTTTCACTTGAAAATTCTTCAATTAATCTAGTTATTAAATCTTTAAAAATATCTTCATTTTCAACAATACTTAATTGTTCAATTAATTCAATACAATTTAAATTAGGACATGTAACAATTGCTTGTCTTTTTAATCTTGGATGATTTTCTAATTTTTTTAATAATCCAATTGTATATTTAGTTGGGAATAATGGATGTGTTAATAAATAAGTTAATGAATTTTCTGGTAAAAATTCATCATTTAATTTACTTTCTTCATCTTCTTCATCTTGTTCAATTATTAATTCAATTAATTTCTTAATTAACAATGGATCAACAACTCTATCTTTTTCAACTTCAAATACTTGAAATTGTTGTTGTTGTTGTTGTTGTTTCTGGTGCTGCTGCTGCTTTTTCTGCTGTATCGTTATATCATTACTATTCTTTAAAAATGAAACTAATTTATCTTCAAATTCTTCAAGTTTACCTTGTTTCTTCAAATTTTTCAATTCATTATAAAACAATATAACTTCTTCACTTAATAATTCACATTTTTGAATTAAATCATTTGATGAATTAATAATTAATGATGGTATACCATTAAATTTTTCAATTTCTTCTATTTTTTTCAAACCTTTACCTAAAGAATCACTTAATTTACCTAATCCGACATCAATTGAAACATATTGTAATAATGCAAAATTTTCTTCATGATTTTTTAATAAAACTAATGCAAATGTTTCTTTTGTTCTTAATGAATTACCTTTAACTATTGGACATTCTAATAAACATGCTTCTCTTGGTGTCTTATTACTTTGAGGTAATTTAGATTTAGAATATAAATCAATTGAACTTAATTTAGATTCAAATTTCAAATCTAATAAAGCAATTGAACTACCTTTTGAAATCAAAATTCTATTTGTTGAAATTGGTAAAATTGAAGTTGAAATTGGTTGTTGTGGTTCATTTTCAAAAATTTTTGATAAATTTATAATTTTTTGTTTTTTAGTATATGGTAAATCAAATATATGTAAATTTGATTGATTTCCTGATTCTTCTAAAATTAATAATTTACCTGATGATTCATAACTTATTTTATAATTTGTAATTTTTTTTAAATCAATTGATTCAATCATTGAATTTGAAATTTCTAAAATATTTGATTCTTCAAATGCATAAATTTTAATATTTAATGATCCATTTTTTAATAATTCAACTGTTAATAATAATAATTCAATATTTTCATTTTTATCAATTTTTAAATTTTCAGGTTTAATAAAAGTATGATAAATGATTTTTTTACCTTTAGTTGTAGATTCATAACTAGTAATTAAGTTTTCTTCTTTTTCTTCATTATTTGTATTGAATTTCCAAATTTGAATTAAACCATTTTTATCTAATGAATAAACTTTATCACCATTTGTAGATATTTTTAATCCAATAATATCATTTTTAACATTAATATCTTTAACAATAACTTCTTTTAAAGATTCAGGTTCTATAGTTGTTCTATCTTCTTCATTATTAACACTAATTGATTTATTTTCATCATCTTCATCTTCTTCATTTGATTTTTTAGATTTATTACAACCACCATAACTTATAAATTTAATAGTATTTTTTTTACGTTCAGTTAATCCAACAGCAAATAATTTTTGTTCTTCTTTATCTTCTTCTTCGAAAATATATGAATCTAATGAATTAACAGTACATTGAGGTGATAAAGAATATGACCAAATCATTTTTGGTGATGGTCTAGTTATAAAAGTAGCTATAAATGAACCACTTATACCAATATCAAAAGTATTTGATGTTGGTGATTCAATATTTGCAATAGTACATATCTGTGAAACGTTGGATTTAACAGGCAAACGTGGTAATGATGTCACCACATATGGCTCAGTGATTGACATGGCTATTCCTTTGTTGTATGTATGTATGTATGTATGTGTGTGTATATTATCAACTAATTATCATAAGACCAACTCTTTGTTAAGGTTTAAAAGTGAAAAATATTTAAAATTTTATAAAATAATTTTAAAAAAATTTGGATTTGTTGAATGCACGACAAATTGTTATTTGATTATGTAATTGCTTATGTGTTAGTAAAAGGGGGAAACAAGTGTTTGTGATTTGATCATTAATATAACAGGATCAATGGGATTCAAGATTGTTGGAAGTTGGAAGCTGATGAAGAGCCAGCTTAAGTATCAGTGTTCAAGTTAACAGAGTTGCTTGATGATAATTTTCAAAGAGCTGTGTGGTAAAAGAATGTAGTAACAGAGCAATCCTTCCTTTTGGGATCAAAGTAAAGAGGGAGATAAGCTGAGTAAATGATAGTCAATTGATTCAGTGTAATAAACAAAGAGATAGATGGTGTAATTAAAAGCAGATTGAATATAATCAATTTCATAGCTTGAAAAAGGGATAGTAAAAGGAACAATATGAATGGTAGTTTATCAAGTGATCAAAAGACAAAGTATACGATGAGATTGTAACTTTCATATACATATTGTCCTTAATTTGATTTTTATACTTTTTAATTTTGCAATTTTGTTTGTAGTTGAGAATAACTAGAAGTAATCCAAATAATTTGTCATGAAATAACTGAAAATATGACAACTTATTATATTTCTTCAATCTCAATCTTTCTGTGTTTTCAAATCCACAACAGTAATAAGAATCAAATAGATTGATATTACCCAATAAGGAATAACGTATATCATATATAATTTACAAAGTGTATAGTATTCAGAATGGAAATAGAACTCAAGACAAAGACAGGGTAACCTTTCATTTCACTTTCCATGTCATAAGAACAAGTGCAAGGATGTTTGATTTTATATAAGATAATCATATGATAATCAATTACTTAATATGCTACGCTACACGATAATAATAATTAAATAATAATAATAGAAATTATTCCCATTAAATATACTAATATACACCCTAAATAAAATAGATTATAAAAACCAATAAATTAAATATGAAAAGACAACAAAACAAAACTCATACATAAATACGTTTCAAACTTCTCTTACAATTAAGCAGAAGTAGCAGAAGTATATTTAGTAACAGCTCTTGTACCTTCAGAAACAGCATGTTTAGCTAATTCACCAGGTAAGATTAATCTAACAGCAGTTTGTATTTCTCTAGCAGAGATGGTTGACTTCTTATTGTAAGCAGCTAATTTAGAAGCTTCAGAAGCGATTCTTTCAAAGATATCATTAACAAAAGAGTTCATGATAGACATAGCCTTTTGAGAAATACCGGTATCTGGGTGAGTTTGTTTTAAAACTTTGTAAATATATGAAGAATAAGTTTCCTTTCTAGTCTTTGATCTCTTCTTTGGTTCAGTTGAAGTTGCGGTTTTCTTACCAGCTGGTTTCTTTTCAGCTGGAGCTTTAGAAGCTGGTTTCTTTTCTGCCTTTGGTGCCATTTTTGATTGATTGATTTATAATAAGATTAGTTAATTAATTATATAAAAGATAATTATATAAGAAAAGAAAGATTAAATTAAATCTATATTGGAAAGTGGCAACTTGAATATAAAAAAAAGGACAAAATCATAGTCTTATATAGTTGTTGAAAGGTTGTTTATAAGGTAGTGTCTTAATCAACAACATTAAATAAAATTGAGCGCGACATGATACATACAAATTGATAATTAACACTTACAACTTTATCTTTCAATCAATTTTTATCAATTTCGCGTGTTTAATATCGTGCCAGTATTTAACAACTAAAGTGTAAAAACTGGCACGGTTTTAATTTTTAATTTCAATTTGCCACTTTCCATATTCCTAATTTCAATTGTATTTTGTTATTTGTTAATTGTTCAATTATTGCTTTAATTTATTAATATTATTTATTATATAAACTACTCAATTCCCCCCCTCCTTCACCTGATTATATTATTTTCAACTTTAAAAATTTTCTTGCGATCAAGTTTTAAATTACTTAATTAATTCAATAACTAATATATATATATAAAATACAAAAATGTCTGGTAAAGGTGGTAAAGCAGGTTCTTCTGAAAAAGCATCAACTTCAAGATCTTCTAAAGCTGGTTTAACTTTCCCAGTTGGTAGAATTCATAGATTATTAAAGAAAGGTAACTATGCTCAAAGAGTTGGTTCTGGTGCTCCAGTTTATTTAACTGCTGTTTTAGAATATTTAGCTGCTGAAATTTTAGAATTAGCTGGTAATGCTGCTAGAGATAATAAAAAATCTAGAATTATTCCAAGACATTTACAATTAGCTATTAGAAATGATGAAGAATTAAATAAATTATTAGGTCATGTTACTATTGCTCAAGGTGGTGTCTTACCAAATATTCATTCTAACTTATTACCAAAGAAATCTGCAAAGGCTAAAGCTTCTCAAGAATTATAAATTAATTTAATTTAAAAATTATAAATAAATAAATAAATTTAGATATTTTGGGTTGTTTGGTTTTCGTTTTTTTTGCATTTTCTATGTTCTATGTTTAGTTTTTATTTGATTTGATCTGGTTTTTTCGAATCTTATTTAATTTATTATTAAATTAAATATAGATATATTTATATATATTGCTTTTCTTTATATGTTTATATTTTTATATTTGATCTTTATTTTGGGGTACAAATTAGTTAGTTAGTTAATTTCTCATAATGTACATTAGCTTATTATTATTATTATTATATTTCAATTAAGTAATTGATTATGTAATATATGATAATTAGATTATGTATCAGATTACATAATCATTTTATAAAAGGTTACCCCAATTTCCCCTTTGTTCTATTAATTTACAACAAATTGTTAATTAATTGGATGTCGTGATTGAAGGTCCCTCTTTCCAGTTTTTGAGTATATAAGTACTAACTTGTTCCCCCTTTGTTTCTTTTCTTTTCTTTTCTAAGCGTGCCTTCTTTCTTTTTCAACTTTACTCTCTATTCAACGCTAATCCTAACGCTTAATACACTTATAACTACTTAATTAAATTAAAATGCCAATTAGAAGAATCATTAAATTTTTAAGATCTCAATATGAATCATTACAGAAAAGATTCGGTTCAAATTCAAAGAAAAGTTCACCTGTAGCTTCACCAACTGATGCTGTCGAAGGTGGTGGTGATGGTGTAGTCCCTGTTGAATCAGTTCCTGAAGAAACTCCAGTTACTACTGATCAACAAGCTCCAACTTCTTCAAAATAATCCTTTTTATGAAACACTTAAATAAAGGGGAAATATTGATGGTTTTAAGATTACTTACTTACTTACTTACGGGTGCTTTTTAACGTTATAGATGATGAGTTGTTGTGTTTGAGTTTGAGGTTTTCTTTTGTTACAATGCTTCGTTACTTCCATTTAGAGAATTATCTACTTGTGTTTGTTTATTTTTTTTTTCTTTTTTCATCTTAATACTTTTCCAAGTGTGTGAATCATAGCTTGATTGAATCAATCCTGTGCAATTTTTCCAGTATCAAATATTTGCTTTCAAATTTTTTGTTATATGACCTGAATTCTAATTGAATATAAGTTAAAGTTAATTTGTAATGATACGTTTACGCCCATAACATAATCTATTAAAGCTAATATACAATTCATTTTATATAATCCCATATACAAATCTCACCTTTTAAAGAACAACTAATTAACAATTCACCATCATTGAAGCTTTCAACTTGCATTATTGGAGAATTATCATGAGATGCAATTAATTTAAATACAATATCTTTTGATTGTAAATCCCAAAACAATATTTCACCAACTTCATCACCTGAACAAATTAACAATTCATTATTAAAAGTTATAAAATTTGAATTTAAATTGTATTTTTCAGATATTGATTTTGAATCATTATTTTTAAAAGTTTTAACAACTTTATTATTCATATAATCCCATAATCTTAAAAATCCATCTAATGAACTACTCAATATATATTTTGAATTTGGTGAGAATTTAACAAAACTAATTGGGAAAGAACTACCACTTTTATCATAAATTAAAGTTTTCAAACATTGTCCTGTTTCAAGATCGAATAATCTAATTAATCCATCATAACTACCACTCACGATAATAGTACCATCAAAACTAAAATCCAAAGAAGATATAGGATCAGAATGAGCACTTAATATTTTTAAACATTTACCATTTTTTAAATCCCAAATACGTATGTTTTCATCACTTGATCCACTTAATAATATCGAACCTTTAAAATTAAAACATAATGTATTAATATGATATGTATGTCCTTTTAAAATTTGAATTTGTTCACCAAATTCAACATCCCAAATTCTAATTGTTAAATCATCAGATGCAGATGCTAAATATTTTGAATTTGGTGAGAATGAAATATCTGATATTCCTTTACTATGTCCAATTAATGTTCTTATCAGTTTCAAACCATTAGAATTGTCTGTTATACTCCATAATTTGATCGTTTTATCAGATGATGCAGTTGCTAACATCTTACCATCTGGTGATATCTTACATGTTGATACTAAATTATCATTCTGTGTTTGCTTATGAATAGATCGAAGTTTGTATTTCGATTGTGATAAGTCTTGCGTCATGGGTGTTATAAGTGGTTCTTCTGATGAGTCAGAGATCATCGTGTTATAATGACAAATTGATCAATCTATACTTGATTAGTATAGTTTCTTAACCTGTTTAACGTGTAAAATTCATTATAATGTCTAAATTCGACGCGATTCGACGCGATCAAGAAAGTCTCTAACAAAAGTTAAATCGTCGCGTCGATAAGATAAGTGAATTTATTGAATCTTGTTAAATGTACACACATATATATATATTCATGAAAGAGATTGAATAAAGTTACATATATAATAAACAAGGGAATTAAAAATAGTAGAGGATTGATCAAAAAAAATACGGGGAAAAAACAGTGTAAATTGAACTAACTCCAGGCGAAACACACAAAAAACATTAATGATGATATGATGATATGATTAAATGATAAATAACTAATTAGCAAAATGCGAAGAAGAAGAAGAAGTAGAAGAAGAAGAAGAAGCGTCGTACAATGATAATAACAAATTAAATTATCTAAATTGTTTAGAAGTTTCATTCATAACATTATCATATGAAGGAGGTGCTTCATCTGGAGCCAAATCATCATCAGTTGAACCATAACTATCGAAATTTGATGCTGTAACAGGTGGTGAAGCCAGAGGACTCAAAGCATGAGTTCTGTTATTATTATTGTTTAAATGAGGTTCTAATTGGGCAACTGGAGCACTAGTTATAGGTGAACTACTCAAGGGACTTAATGGTCTTTGAGGTGCAGCATGATGAGATTCATGAGATTCTCTAAATGGTTCAGGATGTGAAAATCTAATTCTTGTTTGATCTGCACCTTGAGTAACATAAACAGCTGGTGAACCTGGAGGTGATTGAACAAATATTTGTTGACTTTCAATATCTTGATAATTATCATAACGATCAGGATTTCTTAAAATTATATACCATGCATGAATTAAACCTGGAACATAACCTAATAAACATAAACAAATATTAATTAATAAATCACATGAACATAAACCTCTTTTAACAATAACTGGGAATGGTGGTATGAAGAATGCAATTATTGCTAATATACAATCACAGCAACAACAATCAAAAAAACAGCAACAGGACATATTGAAAACTTAAATGTATTATTCTAATAATTATATGAATTTGTTGTTGATATAATTTCAATCTGATAAATTAATTAAACAGAACCCCAGATATATATAATATATATATGTATTAAAGACGATGGAACGAAGAATTTATTTCTATGCAGCCAGTCACTTCAGAACGGCGAACCGGTGTTCTTTGCGTCGATCGACGATCCGTCGGTTGGCCGTGAAACTTTTACTATCATATATATACATAATGACGTATTTATTTATGTAATTACCAATATATATATCTTTATAGTAGATATATATATATGATAAGTGACTACACTTTACTAATGGACTTTGTTTTGAATAATATATATTAAAGAAAGATTCTGTGATTGGAAACTCGAGACAGACACTCACGGTAAGTTCAATTCAATGCCTCTAAGACCCTGCTCCCGGTTGATGGAGCAGGCAAGAATTCTTCACTAATCTTACTCCTTAACAGTTTCCATCAAGATTTCTAAATACAGATCATAATCATGGATATACTAGTCATTCATTCAACTACAACAATTTGAAGAGAGGCAAAGTACAAATTCACTTAATCATTTACAAATTACGATCCCATCGGAATAACTAGTAATACGCCTCCCCCCACTTACTCACTCAGTCACTCCCCCAGTATTTTGTGCCCGGTAAATATTAACGATTTCAACTACGAGGAATGAATTAGCGGCAGTGAAATAGAAAGGCGTACCGGGGAAAAACTACCGGGCTCGCCCCCTTAATAAGGTTGAGAAATGGCCGTAACTGGAAACCTGGCACGCCGGTAAGTATTGTAATTTGTAAGTACTAATATCAAATTACGAAGCCATAAAACCATATAGCCGCACACCCCATAATCAAATATCAAATATGCATGCATCAATCAAAGATCAACATCGCTTGTTTATGCCGCACATCATATGATTAATAAAACGACGCCTCTTCGACCTCTTCGACGCGTCGTCTGTGCAATTTCGATAATCTTACCGCATCCCCCATATCAACTGTACTACACTATACACTATACAGTATATTCACTTGACATCTTTTTTCCAGCAGCAACTTGTGTTTTCTTCAACTTTTGAATAATCTACTCTATCAAACCTCTTTCTTATTTCATATCTTCTGCTATACTGTTGATTGTTTTATATCAAGACAAACAGCCCCCTTCAATACTCTCATCAAAACATTTACTCATCACTACTTTTTTCAACAGAAGATAAAATAATAATAAATAAATTTTTTGGCCCCCCTCAAAGCAACAGTTACATAATTTAGTTACAGAATATCCAAACATCCTGACCATGATGAACATGCAATATCAACATACTCGTCATGAAAGCAACTTGCCTTCTACTCAACTGAATGATCAGTTCAATCAGTATCCAACGTACACTCATCCTCATAATACACCACAACCACAACCACACCCACCTCCAACATCACAAACCACTTCAATACAAAAATTACAATCATCATCATTATCACCATCATCATCATCACTATCATCATCATCATCATCATCATCAACATACTCTAAACCATTCTATTTATATAAATTTTATGATTCTGCAGAACAAAGAATGGAAGATTATAAAATTTTCCCAACTCCATACGTTCATAATTCAACATTATCACAATCACCATCTAGTCGAAATAACTCTACAAATCAAAAAATATCACCATTAGTTGCTAGCTCATTAGCTTCATATTATATACCTCCCCGTTCATCAAATGATTCCCAAACAGTGGTGCCTCAACCACAACTACAACTACAACAACAACCAAAACCACAAAAAGTTCAACAACAACTTACTTTCCAACCACCATTAGTTAGCTCATATGATCCAAAAGATAACCCATACACAACGAGAAAGCAACTTTCTGGAGACTTATCTTCATCAGATACAGATCATTCATTTGATGAAGATGACATTGATGAAGAAGAAGAAGAAGAAGATGAAGATCGTCAAAATGAAGGTTCAGCTGATCTAAACCTCAGACCAGAAATAATGCTTTTGAATAATGTTAAATTTAAATGTAATTATCCACGATGCAAATATGAAGGTACGTTTTTATCAAAAGATTATTTACGTAGACATATAAGAGAACAACATCGTCGTTCAAAGACTCATTCTTGTGATGGGATTTTAAAAACTGGTGAAAAAGCAGGTATGCCTTGGGGTTGCGGTAAGAAATTCAATAGACCTTATCAATTAGTTAATCATTGGAGAGGTCAAAGAAGTTTGAAAAGATGTGGTGTTCCTCAAGAAGAATTAGTCAGGTATGGAATCTTATAAATGAAATTGAACTAAAACTTTTGTACAATAATTGAAACTTGTACTATCATTTACTATCGTTTACTATCGTTTACTATCGTTTACTATCGTTTACTATCGTTTATTATCCTTTACTATCATTTACAGTCATTTACTATCATTTCTTATTATTATTATTATCATTTTATCATCATTATTATCATTATTATCATTATTTTCATCATTATTATCATTTTTATGAGTTTGCTTTTATTTGTTTCTTTTTAGCTTTTATATGTTTAATGTTACCCACGAATTTTGCTTTTATTAAACTGTTGTTGCTCAAATTACCTATAATCATGGCATACTGCTGCTATTCTACCCTTTAGTTGTAAATAAAGTTACTCCAATGGTAGCTTTGGAAGTTCAAATTGGATTTTCAAACTTGAGGCTGGTAGCACGGGTATCGCGCACCCCTTCTCATACCAGCACACCATGCGGAAAGCTAGCTAGCTAGCTACCAAAACCCACCGGCGATTACATAAGTAAACACACACACACACTATCTATTGCCCACCATCCGATAACATTCAACTTATAGCAATCAAAATAGTATAGGTGACACGTAAACTAAGCTTAACTGTTGATTCATTAGTCTTTTAGTTTGTTGGTTTGTTTGTTGTCAAGGTTAGGTTTGGCAAATAAAAGAAAAAACAGCGCCTCCTTTTCGAGCATAATATACAATACAACGCGGCGATGAAATTAATTGTATAAGTCTGTGGGCTCGCACGCTCACCTGCGCTATGTTGTCCAGCCGTTCCACGCCAGACAGGCAAAAAGTCGAAAAAACCAAGAAGAGCCCTCGATTTGAGACTTTCGGGGCACCACCTAGTACCTACCTACCCAGCTACATATCAAACTGATACAGGATTCAAAACTTAATTCATTGCAAAAAAGCAATCAACAACATCGTCTTAAAGTTATCCTTCCGCCTTTCCTGTTATATATATAACGCGAATGACGTATAGATGAATCATGACAGTAGCAATTTCAAGATCGTCCATATATAATTTCGAGTATATAAACTAACACACAACAACACACCAGTGTTTATGTGTATATTGATTCAACAGTAAACACATCCACTGGGTAACAGTTTAGATCATTAAGTCTCTATTCAATAAACAAAACATAAGAATAGAGAGTGGCTTTAAACTAATTTCAAAAAAACGTATGCAGCCGTTTAGCCTTCGACATGTGATAGAACCCAAATTAATAATGTGTTACATTGAAAAATAAAAGAATATGAACAAACTCTACTAACAAAATGAACTTAAAACATAAAATTTAAGTAGTTCGGCCGGTACTCCAAATTAGTACGGAGCCCAGTAAAGGGATTGAATGAAACGAATGTTTATAAATGATGTCTCATTTATATACTGTAAATAATCTTGATTTAAGTATTACTGATAGAAAATTTCTCACCTGAAACATACCCACACTTCCTCACATACACACACACACACATACGTTGCATAGCTAACGAAAGTTATTTAATCAAATAAAATTGAAGAGGCGCAATAATTAATTATTAACAAACTTTCGCGGTGTTTCGCAGCTTTTTTTTAGCTCCACCGCGAAGCTTTTACTTTTTTACTAGTATGGGAAAGCTGGAGTAGAATTTCAGTTATTCAACACCAAGAAAATTTGTGGTTTGTAGTTGTAGGGTAGGGGCAGTGCTCAATTTTAGATCGGTACCTGGGATCTACGAAAATTAATTACCAATAATTAATCCTCATACACATATAATGTATCTATTCAGTGTCTTGTCTTTTTTTATTCATTTATTCATTTGTTGTTGTTGTTGTTTAGTAAACAACACTACTGAAATTTGAAAAGTTTAGTTTGATTTGATCCAAAATTGTTTGCTTTGCCGCACAAAAGTACCGGGATTTGCGGGCTCTTGACGCAACGGTCACTTCCCAAATTTAAACGTTCACTACGTAATTCAACGCAACGTCTCGCACCCTCCGGGCAGAACGGATGGACGACTGACTAATTGGCCAGCCATTTGCATTTAATCCAATTAATTGGCCGTGCCATCATGCACTTGAATTAGTTTTCTCTCTTTGTGTTCCTGCAGAGCGTTCTTGTATAGTTTAATTATTTGAGGTATGGCGGCGTGGGTTTGCACCCCCCCACGGACAACCATTCTAGGAAGCACGGCACGTGGAAAGTGTAAGAATGCCCGCGTGAATCCGACCTTATATGATATTAAAGTTCATATAGTCAGTTGATCAATATTTCTAATCCTATAGATAGCTAAAAAAACTGTAACACTGAGATTCTACACATATCCCACCATTCAAGCACCATATCAACCATTTTTGACGTCCAAATCATAAGACATGGATTTCGTATGCACGCCCGTAAATTTCAACAATACATTACCATTCCCGCTTTTCCAAAAACAATAAGAATCACCTGAATTAAACAGAATTCCAACGGCACAAGTATTGGATCAAAAATTGCGAAAAACTGGCACACACACGCAAAATCTCACATTCATTAAACATCATCTTGCAGGTGGTGGCATATTGAAATCAATCAATCAATCAATCAATCGATCAAATATTGTATTATTTCAAACAGGCTTCAGTCTTTTGTGAATTGATTAGACCTAAGTATTTCATTCGAGGATAGATGAGAAATGAATCATTATGTATTACCACTTCTATCACACAATAAAAAAAGAATTGCAATTTTGATAAAATGTAGACGTGCAAGGATGTTTATCAAATAGATCGGGGATAACTATTTTTCAAATGTTTACTACCTTGGTATGTTTTTATGACCTATAATAAAAAGGAATTAAATGGATAAACATTGCTATGTTGACAATTAGTAGCTATAAAATGATGAGTCACATCAAATATACAGTTGGTGAATAGCCAGCCATCTTGAACTTTTCAGAATATAAAGGGAGGTTCTTGCTACCCTTTTTAATTTTGCTTCTTCGTCTTTTTCTTTTGTAAATTTATAATAATTATCAAGTATTCAATGTCTCCTAAATATTATATTGAGTCCGATTCAGCTTCTGCTGCTTTCTCAGAAATGGAGGAAGATATAACTATGAGTGATTTAGAAAGAATTGTAGTTATTGATGAATCATACACTAATTTTCAACCAAGAGATGATGATAATAATTATTTAATTACACGAACTACAACACCTTTAATTTTCCCAAAACTGAAAACAAGTTCAAAAGTATCAAGCATGGAGTTGAAATCTTCAGGTCAATATTTAGATTTGTTGAATAACGTTAAAGATCGTGAGATTTATAACAATCATTTGAAGCACTCTAGTAAACTATATGGGAGATCATCATTTGGACATTATTTTAACTCATTGTTGACAGTGACTAGTCCTTATAATAAGGAACAATTAGATTGGCTTTTAGTTAACCAGTCAGTGATTGAATCAATGCAAAGCAAGCGTAGATTCAATCGTTGGCTAAGAGATCAATTTGATTTATTAGATGGTAAGAAAAGAAGAAGAGGATACTTAAGTGAATTGTTGTCTAGTAGTTTGAGCAGATCAGAAATGGAGAGAAGCGTTGATGATTATTCAGAAGTACAAAGTGATGTTGAAAAACAGTCATTTGGCTCTGAGCTTAAAAACTCTTCTGTGATTGCCATTCAACAATCATATACTCCTAAATTTATCTTATTCCAGGTGGTTCATTTTTTATTGATTAACGTTTTCATTGTGTTACTTTCCATAATTACTTTGAAAGCTATGATTGCTGGGAACTTCATTGGAGAAAGAAACGTTGGTTATTTGAGAGCCATTGAGTCTGTGGCACTTACGATGTTACGTGATGTTTTACGCTGAAAGACAAACAACACCTTTTTTAATTAGTTTGTAGAATATTTGACTTTTTTGAAACGTTTTTATTTTATTTTATTCTTCTTGCGCCTTGTCTACAAACTATCGTTTTTATATTATTATTATTATTTTTCACTATCTCTGATAGAAATTATCAAACGAAAATATTGAGGAAAATTATACGTATAAAGAAATAATAGGTAAGAACTAAAAAATTTGAAGTATTCTCAGTATCATTCAAATATCAGCCGCTAAGAAAATAGGATTAACTTTATCTTCTTCTTCGTCGGAGATTTGCTTACTGTTCTTCTTCTTCTTTTCCATGTATGTTTCAAGTAATGGCAATCCAATACCTGTCCAAGCGACCAAACAAACGGTGAACGCTAAAGCATATGAGAAACCATTAGTTTGCTTATAAAATGGAGCTTCAGAAGATGGGAAAACATATTGTTGGAAAGGTGTAACAACAGAGGTACCAATAGCAACCATGACTGATAAAGTGAAAGCTCTCAATTTTGGATCATTACCACAAGCAATGTTGGCCCAACCTGAAAGAATAGGTGTGAAACAACCATAAACACCAGTGATTATATAACCTGTTAATCTTAACTTTGCATTTTCAGTATGAGATCTTAAGATACCAAATCCAACAATCATTAATAAACCAACAAAAATACAAACAGGCCATCTTCTACCACCAATCAAATCAATAATGATACCTGATGAGATCATAGTGATTAAATTAACACAAGAGATAGCATCTGGCATATAATTGATTTGAGTTTGAGTATAGTTCTTCTTATATTTCAAGAACAAAGTCATGAACTGCATACAATAAGAACCAGCAGTTAAACACCAGAAACTATAAGCTAAAGTATAAGCATATGGTTGCCATGAAGTGAGTAAAGTTTTCAATGTACCCCAAGTCCATGGTGTATTTTCTTGAGTTCTACCATCAGTTTCAATTCTCTCTTTGATTTTTTCTTTATCCCATTCACTCAAATACCAAGCTTTACAGCCTCTATTTGGTAAACCTGGTAATGCAACGATACCCCACAATACAATTGGTATACCAATGACGAAATCAATAATGAACAACCATTTATAAGAAGGTAAACCATTTCTACCATCTAAACTTGAATTCAAACCATTCATAATAAAACCTGAAATTGCTTGAGAAACAACACCTGAAATAACAAAGAATGCAGATCTTCTACCTAACTCTGATTTTCTATAAAATGAACCAAGAATAAAATGAATACATGGATTAGCAGAGGCTTCCATGAAACCACAACAAAATCTCAAAGCATACATCTGTTCAACAGTAGTACATTTATACAAAAATAAAACAAATAAACCCCAAATAAAATCACAAGCTGGTAAGAAAATATTTGGAGGTAATTTAGTTATCAACAAAGAAGCTGGAATGGAACCTATAATAGTACCAATGGAGAAATATGTATTCAACCAAGAAAGCTGATTCTTGGTCATATTGAAATCTTCCTTCATACCATTAGCATAAGCATTGGTGATATTTTGTTGATCTAAGTATTTTAAGAACCAAGCAAGACACGAGTAAGTTAGAATGAAAATATCCAACTTAATAATCAATTTTTTTTCCTTTGCAGTAGTACCAGGTTCAAACCATGGTTGAAAGAAATTAACCTTTCCAAAAACACCAGTTTTTTTAGCATTCTCTTGCTGCTCAGAATCAAGAACTAGAGGTTCTTTCGACGATGCCGAGCTCACGTCGCTCTTGGCGAGAGCACGAGTGTCATCAAACTTTCTTTCTTCAGACATGTTTGTGAAAGTAGTTCAACTGTTTAAACTCTTAAACTTAATGGTAAAGTAAAGAAATTACCGAAGAAAAAAAATAAACCTTGGTGCAATCAGTCAGCTTAAATATAAAGCAATATTCAAAGACTCCAAAAAAACAAAAAAAAAAAAAAAGAAACCCGTTATCTGAGAATGAACCTGTTAAATTTTAGACTCATACATTAATTAAGCCACAGTAGTAAATCTCCGCCTTTGCAAGGGCGGACATTGTCCCGATTAGGAAATCCGCCTTACATCGTGGCAGTGGCAGTGGCACTCAATCACTCATCCTTACTTCACTTCACTTCGTCTTTGTCTTGCCACTTGATCTTCTTGACCTTGTCGGAGATTCTACGGTGTTACGCCACTGGACTACTACTTGATATACACAAGTTCTTTAGATGAAGTGAAGAAAACTGAAAGACAAAGAGAGAGAGAGAGATATAATAACATGCGTAGAGTGGACTGATTCAAGTCAGAAGATGGCAACATTTGTGAATGGCTTACGATACTCAGAAGCCACATTAGTTGAATGTTTGATACATGCTAGCATTAGTTTGATTATCAGTGGAAGATTTACGTATCATGATAATCGTGAACCCTTACTATTGCACTTCATTGGCCCTCCATTACTTAGTGTTGGTGACTGTCTAATCTCGCTGAGCTATCACTTATCTTTGGTTACATAGTATGTATACATTCCATTGCCCTATCTCTTGTTTGAACGAGTTTGTGCACATAAAGGATAAGAACGAACCTAAAACTTATTTTTGCTTGAGATCATTGCATATTATCAAAAAGTTCCAGCAAAAAGGGAGGTGGGAAAGGACTCACGTGAACTCTCATGGAAGCGGAGAACGTTTGAAAGAGCCAACAAAGCGGCGAACTTGAAAATAGCCCGTGAACTGGTTATTATCAAATGTATTATTCATAAGCGAAGTTAATATTATAGATGTCCAAGAAACAGATCAACGAATCAATTGGAGCATTCTTCAGACAATTATTTGGAGGTTACTTTGAATTCGTAATCTCACGTTCTTTTACAATGCATATCACAAACTCAAACTCAAGTGAGAGAAAGTTTTCTCCTCTCGTATTCAAAGCTATAATCAAAGTCAAAAACAAACATCCAACAGTCGGCTCGGATAGGCGGACATTTGGTTCAAATGTGGAAGAATAAATCAAAAAGTTTGGAAATAATCAACGAGACTAATACTTTATCATTTAGGAGGTTTTCTTTCGTCTCTTGATTGCTTTTTCTGACTTTCTGAGTGGCACTTCAAGATAAAACGCATGATACATAGTAAATAATTGCTCTTATCTCGATACCTTCCCTTCTGTATACTATGAAGAGTTGATTTGAAGAGATTCATTCCTATCGCTGAGTAAAAGCGGCTTTTCGCTAGACAGTAGCTACCCCATCGACGGAATTTGAAGAAAAAAAAACACCGTCCAAAGAGTTGTAACAAGCCATTTACTTCGAGTAAACATTGCTTGACATCTTTAAAAGGTAAATAGTACATCTATACATAAACAAAGCCCGACAATAGAGCTCATAGAGAGATATATACTTTGATGCTTTTACTATCAAAGACCTCTCGGGCAAGATAAAACAAATTCCGCCACAACAGTCACCGCCGCCCGCGAACAGCCTGCAAGGACGACATCGTTAATAGAGGATGTCGTGATGTTTTGGCGGAGAAAGTTGAACAATCAATCAATTAAGCAAAACGGAGACTTTACTGTATTCGTATATCGTTCTCGCTTACAATCGAAATTCTAAGTTATTTTGATAACTAATTTGACTACTTCCTTTGATGAAAAACTAAGTGGAAAAACTTTAGAAGGTAAGTCTAACTTAAGGATTCCCTGTAAAATCGCCGTCATCTAACCTAGCGTTTTCACCTTCCCTGATTTACAACTCACACAAAACTGGCGTACATTTGTATTCATTTTTCCAAAACCCGCTGATTGTATTTTCTCCGCTGTCAGCTGAATTGTCTCGACATTATGCATGTTGACAATCGTTTAGAGTATATATGTTATACAGCCACCACAACGGGAGTAGACTAATTAAATAACGGAGATTTCAACCCGTTTCGCAACAAAGAGCGGCGATTTTTGATTATTAATTTTTTTTTTTACAAACTTCAGCTTTCTTCACCTCTTGTAAACACTGGATTCCCGATCCTTTTCAATAAACTCCTCAAGGATTTGTATACATTCTTCATATCGATATTTGGAAAACGTATCTTACTACAACTTCAATAACAAATCAAAAACCATGGCTGGAAAGATACAAATTTCTATCGATAGAGGAGGAACTTTCACTGATATCTGGGCTAACGTTCCTGGTGAAGGTGAATCTATTTTCAAGTTACTATCCGTTGACCCAGATAACTATCCAGATGCACCAACTGAAGGTATCAGAAGAGTTTTGGAAAGAGTCACAGGGAAATCTATTCCAGTTGGTTCCAAACTAGATGGCTCTTTGATTGAGTGGATAAGAATGGGTACAACAGTTGCTACAAATGCATTACTTGAAAAGAAAGGTGATCGTTTCTTATATGTCACTACTGAAAATTTCCAAGATATTCTTGCTATTGGAACCCAAGCAAGACCCGAACTATTCAATTTGAATATCATCAAACCAGAACCATTATATGATCAAGTTCTACAGGTTGAAGAAAGAGTTACTTTAGAATTAGCTAGTGATGATCCAAATCAATGTGAAGTTGACGTTGATGCAGATGAAAACTTACACCAGACTCCATCTGGGAATATCATCAGGGTGCTTAAACCACTCAATAAAGAGAAAACCTATACTGATTTGAAATATTATTACGATCAAGGATTTACCAATATCGCAGTTTGTCTAGCTCATTCATTCGCATATGCAGAGCATGAAAAGCAAGTTGAAGAAATCGCAAAGAAAATTGGATATGAACATATATCACTATCATCTACTATCTCTCCATCGATGGGTATATTAAACCGTGGTAATTCAACATGTATCGATACTTATTTGACTCCTCATGTTCAGCGTTACGTTGATAATTTCATGTCTTCATTCATAAACGAACCGGTTGTTCAATTCATGAAGTCAGATGGTGGATTAACTGATTCGAAGGGATTTAATGGATTGAACTCCATTTTGTCTGGACCGGCAGGTGGTGTTGTTGGATTCTCAAAAACTGCTTATGATGGTCACACTCCAATCATTGGTTTTGATATGGGTGGTACTTCAACTGATGTTTGCAGATTTGATGGTGATCTTGAAATCAACTATGATAACAATATTGCTGGGGTTGAAATTTATGCACCTCAATTACAAATTCATACTGTTGCTGCTGGTGGTGGATCCATTTTAAAATTTGAGAATGGGTTGTTCCACGTTGGCCCTGAATCATCTTCTGCTCATCCTGGTCCAGCATGTTATAGAAAAGGTGGTCCATTGACCATAACTGATGCAAATTTGTTCCTAGGTAGATTAGATGTGTCCCAATTTCCAAAGATTTTTGGTCCAAATGCTAATGAATCTTTAGATGAAGAAATAACAACTAAAAAATTCATCGAATTGACAAAAGAGATTAACGAAGCTTCAGGTAAGTCATTTACAGCCCAAGAAATTGCTTTGGGATTTTTGGATGTTGCCAATGAAACCATGTCTAGATCAATCAGAGAAATTACTGAAGCTAGAGGTTACTCCACACAAGACCATACTCTTACATCGTTTGGTGGTGCTGGTGGTCAACATTGTTGTGCTATTGCTAAGAAATTAGGTATCAAGGATGTTGCGATTCATAAATACTCATCTATCTTATCATCATACGGAATGACTTTGGCAGACAATAGTTTTGAATTGAGAGAACCTTTTAATGCTGAGTTCACTAGCTCAATCGTTAAGGATTCAAGTGAAAGAGTTAATAGTTTGATAGATCAAGTTGAAAAACATTTGAAGAACCAAAATACTGGTGATGCTGGAAACTTGAACATTGTTGTTAGTCTTGGACTGAAATATAAATCTTCAAACACCGTTTTTCCAATTGTTCTTGATAAAGATGATGATTCAGTTAAAATCATGGATAAGTTCTTCGCTACTCACAAGAGAGAATTTGGGTTCAATTTACCTTCAACCACTCCTGTTTTTGTCAATTACATTAGGGTTAGAGGAACTTCTACTTTGTATTCCAATGATGATGGGTATCTTTACAGAAAGGAAGTTGAAAATGCCAAAACTGAAGGTTTCTTGACTGCATCAACAGACAAATTTCAAGATATATTCTTTGGATCCAAATCAACTCCATCTGGCATGTACTACTTGAAAGATTTGAAACCTGGTACATTGATCCAAGGTCCTGCAATGATCATTGATAAGACACAGACTATCTTAGTTGAGCCAGATTCAGATGCAATCATCACAACAAATCATGTCTATATTGAAGTTTCCGTTAGAGGTGCACATGAAAAAGTTGATAAGAAAGCTGATCAAGTCATCAATACAGATCCAATTCTATTATCTGTCTTTTCTCATAGATTCATGAGTATTGCTGAACAAATGGGTAGAACTTTACAAAGAACCTCAGTTAGTACAAGTATCAAAGAAAGACTTGATTTCTCATGTGCTATATTTGGTCCTGATGGTGGATTGGTTGCCAATGCTCCACATATTCCTGTTCATTTGGGTTCCATGCAGTATGCTATTCAATATCAGCATAATTTATGGAAGGGAAAGTTGCAACCTGGTGATGTTTTGGTCAGTAATCACCCTGAGGCAGGTGGTACCCATTTACCAGATATTACAGTTATAACCCCAGTGTTCTTCAATAATGAAATTGTCTTTTATGTTGCATCTCGTGGTCATCATCAAGATATTGGAGGTATTGGTATTACTGCAATGAGTCCAAATTCCAAAGAATTGATTCAAGAAGGTGTCTCTATTTTAAGTTTCAAGTTAGTTAGTAATGGTGAATTTGACGAAGCTGGTATTAGAAAGTTATTTGATGAGCCAGCGAAATACCCAGGTGGTAGCGCAACTAGAAGTATTCAAAACAATTTAAGTGATTTGAGAGCTCAAATTAGTGCCAACCAAAGAGGTATTTTATTAGTTGAAGGTTTGTTTGCTGAATATGGAACTGTTGTTGTTCAACATTATATGAATGCAATCAGACAAAATGCAGAAATGGCAGTTCGTGACTTTTTAAGAGAACAATATGTTGTTCATAAGGGTAAACCACTAGAAGCTGTTGATTACTTTGATGATGGTACTTTAGTGAAAGTTAAGATTACTATCGATCCAGTTTTAGGTGAAGCATTGTTTGATTTTGAAGGTACTGGTGAGGAAGTCTACGGATGTATGAATACTCCTGCTGCTATTACATATTCATGTGCTATCTACACGTTAAGATGTTTGATCAACAAGAATATTCCATTGAATCAAGGTTGTTTAACTCCTTGTAAATTCAACATTCCAAAGGGAACCATTTTAAATCCTTCAGAGTTCGTTGCTATTTGTGGTTCCACAATTGCTGGTCAAAGAATCACCGATGTTATGCTTAGAGCTTTTGATATTTGTGCTGCCTCTCAAGGATGTGCCAACAGTTTTGGTTTTGGTACAGGTGGTAAGAATCCATATACTGGTGAAGTTGAAAAAGGTTTCACTTTCGCTGAAGCAATCGGTGGTGGTGTTGGTGCTGGTCCATGGGGAGGTAAGACTGCGGATTGTTGTAATGTTCATTGTACCAACACAAGAACAACTGATGTTGAAATCATTGAATATAGAACTCCAGTTATTGTTACGAAATGGGAAATTAGACAAAATTCTGGTGGACGTGGATTATATGCTGGTGGCCGTGGTGCAACTAGAGAGATTCAAGCTAGAATCCCACTTAGGGTTTCCATTTTATCTGAAAGAAGAGTGTTTGCTCCATATGGTTTGAAAGGAGGTGAAGATGGTGCTAGGGGTTTGAATCTATGGTATAGATTACAAAAAGATGGTTCATATGCTGTCACTAGAATGAACTGCAAAGAAATCATCAACATCAAAGCTGGTGATAGAGTTCAAATCAATACTCCTGGTGGTGGAGGATATGGTACGCCATTGTAAAGCTTTATAAAGTGATTAGACCGTTATATATACTAATTTATTATCTATTCTTTTTTCAATCGCTTTGAAGCAGCTGACCAGTAATGAATACGTTGTGACGTTCAACAAAATACAAAGCTTACTACTGCTTGTTGTAGTCTGGGTGACACAATTTGAACTGAAATTCTTGTTCATCACGTTACCAGACCCACAACGCATGCAAATTTACGACGGTGACCAGCAGTCCAGTTCATCACAGTTACACTTTTCATAATATCAACAACAAATCTGCAATATTGTCTCTATCTCTTATTTCAAAAATTTAACTATCTCTGCAATTACAATCTCTTTTTTCTCGACATGAACTGAATGATTTGCATCAGGAATAACAAGTAATTTAGAGTCTTTGATTAAAGAATGGATCAACTCTGATTGTTCCGGTGGACAGATCCAATCATTAGCACCAACTATGATCAATGTTGGTTTTTCTAATCTTTTCAAATCATCTCTATAGTCAAAATACTTCTCGGTTTCTGAATAAAGATCGTTATGACTCTTTGAATTATATTTAGTGTTTAAAACACCAGCTAATCCTTTATTTTGGTCGTAAACTTCAACATAGAGTGGTGCCAATGCAAACATTATCAATTTCATTTCCTCATCAGACTCAAAAGAAGAGAACACTTTATGAACCATTTCAACGGAAGCGTTACTAGCTTTGCCAGTTTTCAAATTGTTAGCTAGCTTACTTAAACATTCATCTTCTTGGTGATATGATGGAGCTGCACCTCTTAAGACGAGATGTGAAATACTATCAGGATATGTGATTGCATACTGTTGTGCTAAGAAACTACCAAAACTACCACCAATAACAATGATTTTCTCATCTTTACTAAAATGCAGCTTTAAAGCTTCTATATCTTCAACAATCTGTTTGAAAATAAATGGTGGAGTAGAGGAGCTATTACCATGACCTCTGAAATCGAAACTAATCACAGTGTATCCATAATTTGCCAAATCCTTGTAAACACTAAAATCACCTTCTTTAGACCCAAAACCTCTACCACCGTGCAAGGTGATGGCCAACTTCCCATTTGATTCCTTAGGAGTCACCTTAGAATACTCCAAAGTAGCTCCGTTAATCTCAATCTGTTTGTTTAGTTCTACAGTTGCCATATTTTCTAACCAGTTCTGATTTTTTTTTTTAGAAAGCACAATCGAAACTACACAGTATATTCAAAAACACACTAGCACGTTGCATGACGGGATATTTATAGCCATATATATAGTAGATACATCTAGTATGCATAATAGCAAGAGATATGTGAAACCCCGACAATCTCGAATAAATATCCGCCGGTCGATCGACGCAGACTGATTTGAAGAAACGTCGATTTTGCGACTTTTGTCAGCTTCGCTTTGGTGTCCTCTCTCTCTCACCTTGTTTTCGTTTACTTCATTCATGTCCCTTCAAACTAACATTGTTTCCCTTTCAATTTACAATAACAACTCTACAGCAAATACAAGGGATATCTTCAAAATTGACTGAACATGTCATCGTTGAAGTCGTTCATTAAAGCTGTGAGAAATAGCAAAACAATTGCAACGGAACGTGCTGCAATTCGTAAAGAAAGTGCCAAGATTAGAACAGCATTTAGAGATGTTCATTTAGATGATCAAAATAGAAGGGTCAACATCTCCAAGTTGTTATACTTGTACATCTTAGGTGAACCAACATATTTTGGTCAAGTTGAATGTTTGAAGCTATTGGCTTCAAATACTTTTGCTAGTAAAAGATTGGGATACTTGGCCACCATGTTGATTCTCGATGAAAACCAAGAAGTTTTAACACTTTTGACTAATTCATTGGATAACGATATGAAACATCCAAACCAATACGTTGCAGGTTTAGCATTGGTTACATTGGGTAACATTGCATCACCAGAATTGGCTAGAGATCTTTATACAAACGTTGATACTATTTTAATGGGTACCAATCCATATTTGAGAAAGAAAGCTGCAATTGTTGCAGCAAAGTTAATTGAAAAGGATCCTGATTTATCTGAAATTTTCTTACCTAGAATTCCAAGTTTATTGAACGAAAAATCACATGGTGTTGTTTTGGGTGCCCTATATTTAATGAGATCAATCTTTTCGAATGATGAAAGTTCCCGTGAGGCGTTGAAAGTTCAAATTCCAAGATTACTAGCACATCTTAGGTTGTTGACAACAACAGGTTATTCACCAGAATATGATGTCAAGGGAGTTCCTGATCCATTTTTATTTGTTTCTCTACTACAAACTTTAAGAATATTGCTAGCAAATGACGATACTAATACCAACTTGGAATCATTGAACGATTTGATTACTCAAGTTTGTTCCAAGATAGACAATGCTAAGAGCTCAGCTAACTCCGTCTTGTATGAGACTGTTCAGACTATCTTTATGATCAACTCAGATTCTTCATTGAAAGTGTTAGGTATCAATATTTTAAGTAAATTCTTAACACAAAAGGATAATAACACAAGGTATGTTGCTTTGAATACTCTTTTGAACGTTATAAACTATGAGCCGTTGGCTGTTCAAAGACATCGTGCTACTGTTGTTGGATGTTTACAAGATGGTGATATATCCATTCGTCGTAGAGCTTTAGAGTTGACTTTTGCTATCATGAATGCACAAAATGTTAGAGTGTTAACTAAGGAGCTTTTGACATTTTTGAAAAATTCTGATGATGAATTGAAACCTTATATTACAACACAATTGACTATTGCTTGTAATAAGTATAGTCCAAACTTGAAATGGCATTTTGAGACATTGATATCTTTACTAAAACTGGTTGGAAACTACTTTTCAAGCGATATATTATCTAGTATTTTAGCATTGGTGATGCAAAATACAGATATTGAATTGACTAAATTTTTAGTTACTGAATTGGTCAAAGCTAGTTCATCATTTTATAATGAATATGGTCTTTGTCTCGTGACTACATGGTGTATTGGTGAATATGCCGACTTGATACTGGGTACCAGTTATGAGGATCCTGTTACTAAGAAATCTATTGCTATTACGGAAGCTTTCTTAGTTCAATTGCTGGAAACCTTTTTGAATATATCATTATATGATGAATCTTCACAAACGAATCAAATAAGAATTTACGCTTTGACTGCAGCTTTGAAATTATCTGCTAAATTCAAAGATGCTAAAAACATCGAATCTTTGAGAAAGATAATTAATTCATCTAAAGACAATTTCAATTTGGAAATTCAAATCAGAGCTATAGAATACAGTGAGATCTTTGGTCAGCCAATTACAACAAAGAAGGGATTACTAGAAAGAATGCCACCTCCACCAGTCAAGACTCATGAAGGTATTTCATTAATCAATAGAACATCATTAGTTTCTAAATCATCAGAACATAAATCCTCATCTGCTGGAGCAGATTCAGGAAATTTATTATTGGATCTTTTAGGAGATGATGATAAATCACCTATTGATGGATTCAATGGAGGTTCATCATCATCACAACAAAATGTGAAACATGAAACAACAATTGATTTACTATCGGATATATTTGGTATGTCATCATCGATACCTTCGACAACAACCCCGGCTGCACCTTCAAACAGTAAGAATTCAGATATTATAAACTTGTTTGGATCCACTACCAATACCACCACCACCACAACAACAACAACACCAGTTATACCACTGCCATCAGTCATACAACAACAACAACAGCAACAACCAAAGGTTGAAAGTTCAGTGGAAGCATTCAATGATGGGAATTTATCGGTCACGTTCACACCTAAAGATATCGGTAATGGTACTGCAACGTTGGAGGTGAATGTTGCTAACAAGACCACATCATCAACGATATCCAACATCAATATTTTATGTGCTGTTACGAAACATCAAAAGCTACAATTATCACCAATCACTAAGAATGTGTTAGCACCTGGTGATAAGTCAAGTTTGGGATTGAAGATTACGGGACCATCAGGAGGGAAGATCAAGATCAGAGTTAAAGTTGGATATGAGCTAGGTGGAGAGTCTGTCACTAAACAATTTGACTTTGGAAGTTTGAAGCAAACATTGTAGATGATTTATATAAAGTAATACAAATTAAATATATTTGGACTAACTGATTGAGGCGTAGTAAAATCTAGAAACGACGAAATCATGTCAATCGACGTTTCAGTGTCAATTAGCAAAAGCACAAATCTCGAATTTCAACTTTGAAGCAAAGAAAGAGGCGAACTGTAGTTTCCTTGCATTCCGAACTTGCTGTATATATACTTTCAAATTGATCTGATTCGTACATTACTAGATCAATTGAATAGTATAATTGGAAAATATCCTTCTTAAATTAATCAATTAACATCATATTACAATGGATTTAGCTAGTTTGCAAGGTAAAGCTCAACAATTCTTCACTACCATTGATGGTGTAAGTACCATACTATAGAGTATGATCTGAAATTTCTTGATTTCAAATCAGGCATTGATATTGGAGATGCCTCATGGCAAATTCTTCAAGAATTATGGTCAATTGAAATAAATTGAATCAATAACCTTGTTGTTTGTGCCAGTATAATATATTCTCCCCTTTCATAAAAGATAGACTTACTAACATTCATTTTATAGAACACCAAACAATTCAAAGTTTTAGATCAATTTGAAGCTCAAACCAAGTTACCAAGATCATATGCTGTCTTAGGTGCTGGTGCAGTTTACTTACTATTAGTGTTTTTAAACTTTGGTGGTATTGGTCAATTACTTTCCAACATTGCCGGTTTTGTTGTTCCAGGTTATTATTCATTAAAAGCTTTGAAAACTTCAACAACTAAAGATGATACTAGATTATTAACTTACTGGGTTGTGTTTTCAGCTTTAAACGTTCTTGAATTCTGGGTTAAAGCTATCTTATATTGGGTTCCTGCTTATTATTTATTAAAGACTTTAGCTTTATTATACTTAGCTTTACCTCAATTTAACGGTGCTGTTGTGGTCTACGATTTAGTGATCAAGCCATTATCTGACAAATACATTACTGTTCCATCTGAAGGACCAGCCAATGATCTATTGAATAAGGTTTCTGAAAAGACCGAATAGATAATATAAATGTCGTTTATAAATCCAAGAGTTAAGTTGTTGAGAGTATCACTTTATTTACATTGATTTTGAATCAAGGAATGCTTATAAATTTCTGCTTTTGCTTGTTCACGTTTGCTTTTTCATCAAGCATTGATTGAATTCACAAAGGTTCTTTACTTTTATGTTCTTGCTGTTTTAACTTGAGAATGCATACTTGTCTGTTTTTTTTTTTCTTTTATTCTTTTTGTATTTTGAATATAACCCTTGAAGTGTAATTAGCTATAGTGGCATGATAAGTAATATGATCAGCTTCCCATCAATGGGAATTACTTTTTTCAGGAAAACATGGTAAGGACCCGGTTATATCAGGGGATATACCATTTATTATTAATCTACTTCGCAGTATATCACCTGACCGGAAATAGCTTACTATTACTTCAAGTTATCAATTTTCACATTTACCCCGGATTTTTCAACATCGGAAAAGCACCTGAGTTGAAGTTTAGGTAATAATCGTTCATAATTGACAAGCAACAGTTCAGTTAAATTAACCAGCCATCGTAGCAACTCGGAACAGAAGTAAGCTATTTCGAACACGGATTTGTGTGTCCGGGTTCTGTCAGACTGTCAAAAAGACAGGCACGCGACCGGGTGCAAGTTTGTGGTACGTAATAACACGGGAAGGGAAGGGGGGTGCAAGTTCGGAGATTTGGAGGGTCTTTGTATGGTATTGTATGGGGGTGTGTGCGGAAAAACGGAGGGTTTTCTGCCCCACAATGCGGCTTGCTTCTGTACAATGTCCAGACTCCAGCAGAGCCCATCTAAGATGGCTGCCCCGTTGTCCCGGGGATAATTAGTATATGTGAGGCATTTCATCTTATGACATGGTAATTGGTAATTGGTAGCAAGTAAGTACGTACCCCAGATAAACACTAAGACATACATACATACATACAAAGAACAGCTCGGAGACAATAAAATTGTATTACTCACAATCAGAGTTATTACACGACTGCTATCAATGCTATTACCTCATCTCCATTGCTCCTTTCCCCGGACGGACTAGTGTTCGGGAAAGTACCTTATCCTCAACTCACATGCTACAAAGTGTATATAAACCTTGTATATTCCTACTTTATTACTACACTTGATTGGAATGATATTTGAATACTCATCTATGTATATATAAATATAATTATTTAGCTATATTCATATACTTGATTTTACACATACAAATATAATTACAATGGCACCAACAGCAGTTGATTTACATAAGGAATACCAAACCTCAATCTCAAAAGAATCTGGTTTCCAAAAAACTATCAGAAAAGAGTCTGTTGTTGCAACTCTAGGTTTGAATCCAGAAGCTAAGATTCACTACAATTCTTCAGTTCCAATTTTATATGAAGATGCTTTAGGTGAAAAAGGTACAACTATTTCTCAATCTGGTGCTTTAATCGCATACTCTGGTTCTAAAACAGGTAGATCTCCAAAAGATAAGAGAATTGTTGATGAAGAAACTTCAACTGAAAATATTTGGTGGGGACCTGTTAATAAAAAAGTTGATGAACAAACTTGGAAAATCTCTAAAAGTAGAGCTATTGATTATTTAAGAACAAGAGAAAAAGTTTACGTTATTGATGCATTTGCAGGTTGGGATCCAAGATATAGAATCAAAGTTAGAGTTGTTTGTGCTAGAGCTTACCATGCTTTATTCATGAAGAATATGTTGATTAGACCAACTGATGAAGAACTAAAAAACTTTGGTGAACCTGATTTCACTATTTGGAATGCTGGTCAATTCCCTGCTAATGTTTTCACAAAAGGTATGACTTCTGCTACATCTGTTGAAATAAATTTCAAAGAAATGGAAATGGTTATCTTAGGTACTGAATATGCTGGTGAAATGAAGAAAGGTATTTTTACCGTTATGTTCTATTTAATGCCAATTAAACATAAGGTTTTAACTTTACATTCTTCTGCTAATCAAGGTACTAAAGAAGGTGATGTTACTTTATTCTTTGGTTTATCAGGTACTGGTAAAACCACTTTATCAGCTGATCCAAACAGAAAGTTGATTGGTGATGATGAACATTGTTGGTCCGATTATGGTGTCTTTAACATTGAAGGTGGTTGTTACGCTAAATGTTTAGATTTATCAGCTGAAAAGGAACCTGAAATTTTCAACGCTATCAAATTTGGTTCTGTTTTGGAAAATGTTATTTATGATCCAGTTACTAGATCAGTTGATTATGAAGATTCAAACATTACCGAAAATACTAGATGTGCTTACCCAATTGAATATATCCCATCTGCAAAGATTCCATGTTTAGCAGATTCACATCCAAAGAACATTATTTTGTTAACTTGTGATGCAAGAGGTGTGCTACCACCGGTTTCCAAATTAACTAATCCTCAAGTTATGTATCATTTCATTTCAGGTTACACTTCTAAGATGGCAGGTACTGAAATGGGTGTTACGGAACCTGAAGCTACTTTCTCTGCTTGTTTTGGTCAACCTTTCTTGGTCTTACATCCAATGAAGTATGCTCAACAATTATCTGATAAGATGACAGAACATCAATCAACAGCTTGGTTATTGAACACCGGTTGGACTGGTCAATCTGCTGCTAAAGGTGGTAAGAGATGTCCTTTGAAATATACAAGAGCTATTTTGGATGCCATTCATTCAGGTAAATTGGCAGATGTTGAATTTGAAACTTACCCAACTTTCGGTCTACAAATTCCAAAAACTTGTCCAGGTGTTCCATCATCTTTATTGAACCCATCTAAAAACTGGGCTTCAGGTGTTAGTGACTTCAACACTGAAGTGACGAATTTAGCTCAATTGTTTATGGAAAACTTTGAAAAATATTCTTCTGCTTGTACTGAAGAAGTTAAGGCTGCTGGTCCTGCTTTATAAGCATTTGTGTATTTTTTTATATAGTCATTTTTATCATTCTTCTCATTCTTATTCTTATTCTATTCATCATCATAATATTCCAAGGGCTCTTTTAGTTTGAATTTCATTTTTTTTCCATCTCTCTGTTTGGTATCTTCATAAATATAGCAATTTTACAATTATTCTGTGTCAACTATCATATCAATTTTATTGTAGTTATTTAATATTCATATATCGGAATAGAGTTTGTATAAAATGCAAGTGAGGGTACAAAAAAAAAATCTCAAAAAAAAACAGTGCTCTAACTATATAAAAGGCCCAACCAACCTACCATTAACCACTTTGTTAACCAAAGGTAGATTCTTCTCTTCAACAACGATCTCAACGTTATCCTTGCTACCAACTTTATCATGGAATTCACTGATCAATTTGGATAGTGGATCAGCATACCATCTTGTGTTATCCCACTTGAACCAACCTAAATGTCCACCCAATGAGGTGGAAACCAGAGTTAGATATGGGTGTAATGTTGTTTCTTTGATAGGCACAGCAATATCTGATCCACCGACAATAGGATCATCCAAAGAGTTAATAATCAAAGTAGGAGTTCTGATGTTGAAAATTCTATTTAAAGAGGATCCATTACGATAATATTCCGCAGCACAGTTGAAACCAAACAATTTAGATGTGAAATAATCATCGAAATCTTTCAATTTGTAAACTTTATCATATGAACCTGATTCATAAGCCTCCATAAATATTGGATTTTCTTTCAACTGTTCAAAATGAGTAATCAATAATTGTTTCAAAGGAACCGTCATTATTGGTGAATACAATTTACTTGAAATAAAATCATTTTCAAAACAGAATGAAGAGTGAACCAAATCCCATGGATTAGCAATCACACAACCTAATTTGAGTAATGAATCATCACCATATTGACCCAAATAATTGGCTAATATGGAACCACCTAATGAAAATCCAACAGCATAGATTGGTCTATTAGGGAATAGTTGATGTAAATGTTTCAAAGCAAATCTAAAATCATCAGTCCAATAACCATTAAACAGTTGAGGAGTTGACAGTCTGGTCTGTCCACAACCTCTTGAATTCAAAACAAAACATTCAAATTCATGTTGACCGTGTAAACGACTAAACAAACAACGAACATAAGCTTCAGCTGAAGAACCAGACAATCCATGTAATGCAATGATCATCGGTTTCGTATCATTTGAAGCTTGAGTACTTAATTCAGATCTAGTCAAGTATCTAGTATTTTGTGAAATGTTTGAGGTTTGACCCTTTGGAGTATCTTCTTCAGTTAACGTAACATCTTTGTACGAATCGTATGAAATGATACGATCTAAAGATGCAGAACCACCATCAGAGAACTTAACAATCTCTCTTCCAAAATAAAGCTTATCTGATCTTGAAAACTTACGAATCCCAGCAAACATGGTATGAGCATGACCATTGATCAAAAAGGGATTGAATAGAGACAATGCACCGTCTTTAAACTCAGGAACAGATTCACTTATTAAATCAATCAATGTGAATTTTTCTGCTTTACCATCATCGGAAGAAGAGCTGAACTCAATTGGTTTGTCAGCTTTCACCAAAGTGACTCTATTGATGCAACTATAAGCTAAGATCAATTCCAAAAAGAAAAATATAATCAACCCGTATATCATAAGATATGCCCACAATGGCATCCATAGCATCGACACCTGGACCATGTGATGATACTGTATCAGCTTCGGACTGATCCGGTCAAGCCTATCAAGCAAGATTAAATCAATGTCATTGGATGTAAACATAATCAATGACGTGTATCTTGATCCGATAGTACGTGCAATTCAGGTAGTAAAGAGAAGAGTAAAGAATAAAAAAAATGTCAGTCAATCAGCTTATCACTTGCTTCCTAAGAACAATCAGAATAAAAAAAAAAAAGCTCATTTTTATACGACTGCAATACGAGCTAAATTTTTGAAAAAAAAAAATTAAAAAAATAATAGCTCCTTATCAGGGGCTCGAACCCTGGACATTTCGGTCGACTTCTCGAAATTCGATTATCCTTAAAAGCCGAACGCTCTACCAACTGAGCTAATAAGGATGGAACTATGAAAGGTTTTGGGGTCACTCCAACCTACAATCAGCTTTTACCCCAAAAACTTGCTAAGTATTTATTTTTAAATCTGCTCTTCTGGCTTCAGTTCTTTTACTATCCAGTTAAAAATACGTTCATTTGAAAGAGAAAATGTTAATTATTACTATAGTGTGCTTACTTAATCTTGAAAGTACCCAGAAACAAAATAACATCAATTTTTATTCTCAAATGCAAACTTGCTCATTTTTTTTCAAATGGTAGAAATTTGAAGACCTATTTCAACTCCTCCAAAAATAAGCAACTACACCTGATAGATACATAAAAAACAACTCATATCCAATTTGAAAGTGTATTTGCTGTTTTATTTACGTTTGTTGTCATTTTGGTCCTCTTCGTGGTCATTCGAAGCTCAATTAACTGTGAAAATCGATAGGCTCTTGATGAGGTAATCGATCTATAAGTTAAATGACACATACCT